>JAQQSO010007607.1:0-10499 GCA_028658305.1 Pachyuromys duprasi | reverse complement strand
AACATAGTACTTGAAGTTCTAGCTAGAGCAATAAGACAACTAAAGGAGATCAAGGGGATACAAATTGGAAAGGAAGAAGTCAAAGTATCACTATTTGCAGACGATATGATAATATACATGAGTGACCCCAAAAATTCAACCAGAGAACTCCTTCAACTGATAAACACCTTCAGTAAAGTGGCTGGATACAAAATCAACTGAAAAAAAAAGTCAGAAGCCCTCCTGTACATGAAAGACAAAAGGACCGAAAAGGAAATTAGGGACACAACATGCTTCACAATAGCTACTAATAACATAAAGTACCTTGGGGTGACTCAAACCAAGCAAGTAAAAGACCTATATGAAAAAAATTTCAAATCTCTGAAGAAAGAAATTGAAGAAGATATTAGAAGGTAGAAAGACCTCCCGTGCTCATGGATTGGTAGGATTAACATAGTGAAAATGACCATATTTCCAAAAGCAATTCAATGCAACTCCCATCAAAATACCTTGAAAATTCTTCATAGACCTTGAAAGAAAAATACTCAACTTCATATGGAGAAACAAAAACCATAAACCAAAAAACAGGGCCCAGAGGCACCTGCCGGTACTGATACACGAACCAAGGACCATGCATGGAGAGGACTTAAAACCCCTGAACATATCTAGCCCATAGACTCAGTCTCCAAGAGGGTTCCCAAGTAAAGGGAGAAGGGGTTGCCTATGGCATGAATTCAGTGGCAGGCTCTCTAATCACTTCCCCCTGAGGTTGATAGGGGGATGGAGGAGCAGCCTTGCCAGGCCACAGAAGAAGCCAATGCAGCCAATCCTGATGAGACCTGATAGTCTCGGGTCAGATAGAAGGGGAGGAGGACCCAGGGTGGACTTTGGGATTTCATAATACTCACAACATTTCCAATTTATTCTTCCCGCTTGTGGATTCAGATAGGAGCTCTAAGCTGCTTCAGCTGGCATGCCTGCTGCTTCTTGCCATGCTGTGTTGTCATGATGGGCTCTTGACCTTCTGAAACCACAATTACAATTTAATCCTTTTTTCTCTAAATGTTCTTTGTCATGGTGTTTTCCCACAGCACAAGGAGGGTAACTAATACTTACAGAAGATATTATATTCAGTATTTAACATGGTATCTCAGCAATTTCAAATTTGAATAACCATATGGCTCAGTTGCTTTTCTACTAGATATATATCCAAAAGATTAAATCAGTATGCAGAATAGGCATCTCTCTATCTATGTTTATTGTTGTGCTATTCATAATAACCAACCCAAACGTCCATCGACCTTTTTTTGAATGCATGAAGACAAAATGGCATAAATGCATATTGGAGTACTATATAGACACAGGGAATGGCTGAAACCTCACCCTTTGACACTGGAGATAATATTAACTAAATCAGGCAATATTTTCTCATGCACAGGTGTAATATAGAAACAATTTGCCATTACATCAGGTAAGGAAAGCATTTTAGCTAACAGATGTTTGGGAGAGAATGGGGAAGGAGAAATGGAGGGCACCTCACCACCAGGTGTAAAGCATACTTCAAAGTTATATGATTCTGTACAGTGGTGAGTAGTGATAACCACAAAATAATCAAAAAATATGCTGTTTGTTTCCAAAGGCTGGAAGAAAGTATCTTTAATTTGATTGCTATGAATAAATGATAAATCACAAAGGAGTTGAATTAACCTCATCATACACAAGTATACATTCTAGTATATTGATTAAAGAAAGGTTTAATTTAAATTTAAAAGTAAAATTTGTTGTAATTTGTATCACCAAATTATTGAGAAAAATAATAGCAATAATCACATTAGGTGCTAATGCTGGAACTTTTTTGTTAGTTGCAATTTGTGATGAATAGTAAAATCATTAAATTTAGAGAAAATTATTAGAATAAAAAGAAGCTCAAAATAACCAAAACATGTTTTCTAGATTTAATATGTGTTCTTTCTAAACATCAGTGATAACACTGCCTTATTGTAATACTATTGAGCTTATTTTGTCTCTCTTCTTAATCATATGATCCTAACTTAGCTTGATGCCCAGCACAAAGCAGAGACTACATGAGACAAGTAGTAAAAATAGAACATTATTCTTCTCAAAAGATGTTTCAGCATAGTTTGAATCACTGCTATGCTTTTAGTAAGCAAAGATGTTAATTAACAACCCCACTACCACAATTGTTACCAGGTTTTTTTAAATATGTTCAAATATGATGAGGGCAGTTGAAATGTTTCTCCTGATTTCAATATGAGAATGCAATAAAGTCAATAATGGCAACTCTAATTACAAGGCTGTGAACTTGGGTGTGAATATTATTACTGAAAGCTGGTGCTCACTGGACACTTTACTCGCTTCTTTAGTCTTTCAAATTTCATGATCTCCTCTGAGGTTGAACTCTGTTTCTGAAAGCACTCTGACTACAAAGGGCTAGCTTATTTCTATCATCACAGTGTGTTGTCTTGTATGAACAAATTCCCAGGATTGAGAAAGGAGAAACTGAAATTCCTGTGTTTTTAAACTTAGGTCCTGCCCTGTGTCAGAGTATCAATTTGAGACAATTCACCAAAACACTTTGGAACATATTTTAGTTTCCTGCAAAAATATGGGGAAAGCTTATGTAACTCTTGGTGAATGGTATATATATGACATCTAACTTAAGTTAAAATCATACAACTCATGGTAAACTCTCTTGTAAAATATTCAAAACTATTGACATGACAAAATGTAACTCTTCCCCTCAATAGATATAAAAAATAGTTTCTGGAACCAAAATATCTTTTACCATGACTGTGGAACACAGATTTAGGTTATTCCAAATGTGATGTTCCTATGTAGAAACAGTTTTATTAAGTGTTATATATATAATTATTTAGTTTTTAATTATTTATGGAGGGGTACAGCACCTCAGAGGCAAGAAGAGGGGTGTTTGGTACTCTGGAGCTGGAGTGAGAAATGGTTGTGCATTCTAAGAACTGAACTCCAGACCACTGTAAGAACTGCAGTCACCCTTAAGCATTTACCCATCTCCACAGCCAACAAGACATAGATATATATTTTATTTTATAAGCATTTTGTGCAGTATTACATTATATTATTTGAGATGCTGATAGAAATTTGGAAAGAGTCAAGAAAAAAAGAAGTGGTTTGTGGAAAAAGTTTGCTTCATTTTAAATTGATTTGCTATTTTCATTCAACTTTTCTTTATTTCAACAACTAGAGGTTAAAATGTTATGTGGGCAGTAGGTGTATTAATTTAAATATAAATATGTTTGTTGTGAAACTGATATACTTAAAATGCTTTATTGTTGCAAGAAGTTAGTAGGGTGGAAACTGGACATTGTGGTTCATGTCTGTAATTCCAGCACTTGGGTGATAACAAAAGGATATGGCATTCAAGATCATTCTCAACTACTGTCTCCAGTTTACATGGGCCGTATGAGATCCTCCAGCCTTAAATAGGATATCTATATTATCCTACTCTGAGATGATTGCAGAAAAGGAGACAAAAAAAGTTATGGCCTAAGCACTGGAAGGAGTACCATGAAAAAGTATCTTCTTGACATGACAGATTATTGCTGGTACAAACTCTTAGCTATTGTGGTTGCCTGCTCAAGATCTCCACAGGATGAATCTAGGAAAACCAAACCGAAACAAAACAAAAAGCCCCAGCATGAATGAGAAAAGGGCTCACAAGCTGGGGAGCTTCAGCTGATGGATGCTGCAGGAAAGATAATTGGTTTTCTTTAGACATGGAGCTGTTTTTGTATTTCCCATGTTCCATTGAATGATGTATTATTTGGCCTCAGTTAAAAAAGATGACATGGAGGTAGGAGTGTGTATGATATGGAAGGATTTTTTTAATGTAATTTATTTATTTTTATATCAATCACAGGTTAGATTCTTTGCATCCCAGGCATAGCCCCCTCCCTCATTCCCTCCCACTCTCCCCATCCCTTCCTCATCTCCTCCCTGCCCCCTCCAAGTCCACCGACAGGGGAGGACCTTCTCCCCTTCCATCCAACCCCCAGTTCATCTTGTCTCCTCAGGGCTGGATGCAATATCCTCCTCTGGGATCTAGCCAGGCTGTTACTCCTTGGTATGTATGGGGGAAGGTCAAAGAGCCAGCCATCGAGTTCATGACAGAAACAGTCCCTGTTCCCCTTACTAGGGTCTTCATTTGGACACCGAGCTACCATAGGCCACATCTTCATACATGGTCCTTGGTTGGAGAAACTGTCTAGTAAAAGACCCCTGTGCCCTGCTCAATTTGGTCTTGGAAGGAGTTTAAAGGGAGAGATATGGATGTAAAGGTATCAAAATACCTTTACACATGTATGAAAAATTCAAAATAAATACATTCAAGGTTAAATTTTAAAAAATTAAAATTAAAAAAAATAAAGAGAAGGAATTATAAATGTGAGGCAGTAGATAACATACAATACTAGGATTATTAAAATATATTTAATTTTAACCTTAATATAGCAGTAAATTTTCTGGGTAAGTTATTGAAGGAAACCTCAGATCTCTCTTATTATATTATTACCTCGAATAATCAATTAATCTAAGAAATTAATCTAATTTCTAATTATTACCTCGAATAATCAATTAATCTAAGTTTGAGAAATATCAGCTATTCCCATTGGTTTGGGCCTGGTGTCCTGTTACAGAGGTATCATGGTAGAAATTGTAGAGCAAAATTCCTCAAATCAGGAAGAATTAGGATCCTATGAATTCCTTCATGATCATACTTCTTAGAACAATAAGACCTCTAACTGGAAAACAGCATTTAAGGATTCCAGCATAACCCAAAAGAACCCTGATATAGATTAATCCTTTAATACCAACGTCTGTTAGAGACATTTTTCCAAACCTTAAGAAAATACAACTTGTTTTTCTCCCATTTTTGTCAGTTTTCATAAAATAGTACCTTTTTTTTTTTTTTTTTTTGCGTGTTCCAGTGCTCCTTAAAACAATACCCAGTAGAAGTCAAAATTTTCTACCTCTGACAATAAGCATGGTTGCTATGGAAATAATTATGACTTTTGGTGTGAAGAGGACAAAAAAGCTGGGAATTTGAAATGTGAAGAAATAAATACACTATTATCATGCAAAACTGCTTGGTAGAGAGACATTTAAAGTAGAGCATGAATTAATCAGGATTGTTTCTACACAGAACATTTTAAAAATCTTAAAAGTTTTTGCAGTTTCAAAACTTGGTGAAGTGCTGGAAGCTACTGGAAATTTGGGGATGACAATTCCACTCCTTTTCATGAGGTATATACACACCGAAGCTAGCCAACGTTTGTTGTCTTTCCAGTTTGTTCTGGGGTCCTAGGGCTTCCTACATGCTACATATACATTCTAAACTCAGCTAGATTCAGCCTGAACAAGACATTTTAAATACTGGATTAATTTTCCAGCAAAAAGCTTAAATCTGAGATTATCTGAGACTAGACATACATTGTAAAAAATAAAATATACTGTATTCTAATCATATCTTTACTTTGTTACATCAATGTTAATGTGTTTTCCAAGAAATGAAAATAAAATATTGTTGCTATAATCTTTCCTTTTAAATAATATTTACTCAAATAAGAACATATTTCAAACTAAAGAAAACATTATTTTCTAATTCCAAAATATGACCCCTGTTATGTAAAATTTGAAAAATTATCTATGCATTGAGAGTTTACTCAGAGGTGAAATATATGACATTATTCATCAAGATCAACTTAAACCTAAACTTGTTTTTCCTGAATATCCTGTTTTTCCCCTTGCTATCACATTCATATGGGACTATGGACCTTTAACACTGTAAATACATTGCAAAGGTAATTGACTGATATCATTGAAATATACACATATAAAATTTTCCTAGGTGTGAAACACTAAACATATTCTCTTTACAAATTTGTAAAATCTGTATTTATGGAAATGCTTTGAAATCATTGAAGCATTCTTTGAGAGACTGAATTTCTAACTAAACCACACTGGGAAACACATGTCCTCTTGAAAAGTTAACAAGGTTTGAAAAGTTGATGTTCAGAAAAAATTAGAACAGCTGATGTCCATGGTTATAAAATTTAATACATTTGGACTAGATTTAATTAGTTAAATAGAAATTGTAGGTAGATCACTAAGGATAAGGACTTAGTTTTATAACAAATATAAGGTAACAAATATAATCAGACAAGCTACTATACAGAAAAGGGGTTTTAAAAGTCTCCAAGTCTTCAATAAGTTAGAGTAAACGTCTAAGTCATCATTGGTACTGCTGAGAGTTCTATGACATAGAAGGTATCAGAGTGAATCCCATATAATAACAATGTTAATGGAAAATGGGCATGCTTCTATTTTCCTTTCTATCATATTGAGTTTTTCTAGTCACAAAAGAAGAATGCATAAGAGTAGACGGAGAGTTCTCCTGAGAACATGGAAAATGATAACATTTTCTAAAATTTCATAAACATCAATATATTCATGTATTTCCTATTAATTAGGGAAATGACGCTACAACATGGTACTGGAGAAATGGCTCAGTGGTAAGAGCATTTGCTTTCTGCCAAGATGCAAAGAAGGATTTCAGTTCCCAGGAGCCATGAGTGGTACCTAACAAACAGGAGGAGCTCCTGATCCCGGTGACCTGACCCCCTTTCAGACATTCAGAAACACTTGAATGCATGCACAAATACACACACAGGTGTGGATACATATAAATAAAAGTAAAAATAAATCTATTAAAATGCCTCTTTTAAAAAGTAGTATAGCAAAAACAGATATTAAGTGGACTAATCTAGCTTGTTTTACTCTTTTTTTTTTTTTTTTTTTCTGAGACAGGGTAGCTGTCTTGGAACTCCATACTCCTGCGGACCTGGAATTCACAGAGATCCAACTACCTCTGTTACCGTTAGAGCTGGAATTAAAGGCTGATCTACTACCACTTGGCTAGCTTTTCCTACTTCTAAATTGTTTGCCACAATTAAAGGGGTGAGCATAACTTTTTTAATTTATTTATTATCATCATTTATTTATTTTTATATTATTTATTTTTATTATTACAATTTATTCAATTTGTATCTCAGCTGTGGACCCCTGCCTCATTTCCTCCCAATCTCACCCTCCCTTCCTCTTCTCCCCCTAATCCCCTCTCCTAGTCCAATGACAGGGAAAGTCCTCCTGTCTTTCTATTTGACCCTAGCCTATCAAGTCTCATCAAGACTGGTTGCATTGTCTTCCTTCTTCTGCATCCTAGCAAGGCTAGGGGAAGATGGCTAGAGAGCCTGTACCTGAGTTCATGCCAGAGAAAGCCCCTGTTCTGTTTACTAGGGACCCCGTTTAGAGACTGAGTCTATTGACTACATCTGAGCTGGGGTTTTAGGTCCTCTCCATTCATGGTCCTTGGTTAGAGTATCAGTCTCTGCAGGCCTTCCATTGCTCATTTTCTGTTGTTGTTGTTTATTTATTTATTTATTTGACTCTGTTGCTCTCCTTTTGGAGCTCCTGTCTCCTCCAGGTCTTTCTATCTCCCCTTCTTTCATAAAATTACATGCCTTCTGCACAAACTTTGGCTATGAGTCTCATAATATTTTTAATATTTTCTTTTATTTGTTTGATTTGTCCAACTTTTTCTTCTAACTACAATATTACTTAAATTTCCTCTGTCTGTAAAATTGAAAAGAAATCTGCAAATAGGTAAGTGGTCATGTATCAAAAATTATTTCTCCGATATTTCCTGAATTGCAACGTACAGTGCAGTGGTTGTACTCAAAGCAGATGCTGATGTCAAAGTAGTGGGAAGAGAATGCAGAGCAGATAGACCTAAGCAGCTGTTTAAAAAAATGATTAATCCAAGTTGTCTGTCAGATTCTATATGTAGCCCTGGCCGGGAAATGCACTTCTACAATTGCAGCAATTGGAAGGCTGATTCAGGGTAACAGAGGGTTCAAGACCAGCCTCGGATACAAAGCAAGGTTCTTGGCAACCTCTGACAAGGCAAATAGCTGTTTTATAATCAACTTAGCAATACAAGGCAATATTGATAAATCAAAGACCAAACATTATTTTGAAAAAACACTTGGTATTTTGATTATATGTCGTGGTTCCCTGTAGAGTGTGGTTCCCTGTAGAGGCTAGAAGTAGACATCTGATCCGGTGAAGCTGAAGGTCCTCTCCCAATCCTTAGGCTGTTGTTTTGTTCTGATGACTGTGTCCTTTGTTTTACAGAAACTTTTCAGTTTTAAGGGGTCCCATTTATTGATTGTTGATCTTAGACCCTGTGCTGTCTGAAACTGATACTCCAATCAAGGACCATTCATGCAGATAACCTAGAACCCCTGCACAGATATAGCCCATGGCAGCTCATTCTCCAATTCGGTTCTCTAGTAAGGGAACAGGGACTGTCTCTGACATAAATTTAGTGGCCTGCTCTTTTATCACCTCCCCCTGAGGGGGTGGGGGCAGCTTTACCAGGCCACAGAGGAAGACAATGTAGCCAGTCCTGATGAGACCTGATAGACTAGGGTCAGATGGACTTGGGAAGAGGCATGGGACAAGATGAGGGAGGGAGGGCAGGATTGGGAAGGCACCAGAGTTGGGGCTACAGCTGGGATACAAAATGAATAAATTGCAATAAATAAATAAAAAATATATTTAAAGAAGAGACTAAGTAAGAGGAGTTCCCAAGGGAGGGTGCTATAATGTCACTCAAAAGGTGAAATAGAGAGCAGAAGTGGATGAAGAAAGGGAACTGGGCAGGAGATGGAATGGGGAGGGAAATAAGGGTGGTGAACATTGTGGGGAGAATGAAGGAGGGAGGTGAGAGGGCTGAAAACAAGAAGGGAAACTGAGAGGGGCATCTCTTTGCTAGCTGGAGGCCCGTGACAGTGTAGGGAAGTCATGGGTGTGACTCTAGCTGAGACTCCTAACACAGGAAGTTACCACCTCCCACCCAGGCAAGACTAGTGGAAGGAGAGGAGCAACAACCCAGGAACAAAACCTTAGATCCAAAACTTACCTTGCCTACAAGAATTGCAGGGATAAAGAAAAAACAAAGATTGATGGAATGTCCAACCAATAATTGGCCTAATCTAAGATATACTCCATGGTAGAGAGCCATCCCTTGACATTATTAATGATGTTCTGCAATGCTTACAGAAAGGTGTCTATCTTGACTATTGTCTGGGAGGCTTCAGCCAGCAGGGGATTGAGACAGATGCTAGGACTTGCAGCCAAGCATGGGGTGGAACTTTGGGGGTTCTGTGAAAGTGTTACAGGAAAGATGGAAGTACTTGGAGGGGACAGGAAACTCATATCAATATCAACAGAGAAAACTAACCAGGATCGATGCGGACTTACAGAGACTGAGCCAACAAATAAGGAGCATGCGTGGTCTGGACTTAGGCCCCCTGCACATATGTGGCTGATGACAGCTTGGTATTCATGTGTGTTACCTGGCTAGTGGAGAGGAAGGGCCTGTTTCTAACGTGGATTGTATCGCCTGCTTTTGGACAACTTTTCCCTGGCAGAGCTGCCTTGCCTGGCATTAAAGGGATGAGGATATGTTCAGTCCTGAAGTGACATGATGTGCTGGAAAGGATTGATATGGAAGTTGGCAGGGCACTCCCCTATCATGGGGTTGGGGTAGAAAGAGAGAGGAGAAGGGGGAAAGAGGGAAAGGTGGAGACTGGGAGGAGAGGAGGGAGGAGCACCCTTGGGAGGTAAAGTAAATAAGCAGAAATAATATTAAAAATTTAAAAAAAAAGAAAAAGAAAAACAGCAGTTCCCACTCTCATTTACTTTGGCTTAGAGAAAACAATTGGTACTTTTGTCCTCAGCCTGCCTTCAGCATGGGTGTGACATTTTTCAAGAAAAATGAAAGGAAGAAGGGAGTGTTTCTTAAGCCAAGTGATCTCAGACACAGAGACATTATGTATGATCATGTTTAGCAGTTATTATGTGAACATCCTACCCCTCGGTGGTGTTTTTTGTATAGAGATTCCCAATTTAATTTAATCTTTTATTTTTTATTCTTTTTAGTATTTTAAAATATTTTTTATTATTATCATTTATTACAATTTACTTTGTGTCCCTGCTGTGGCCCCCTCCCCCATTTCCTCTCAGTCTCACTCTCTGTCCCTCCCTTCCCCCTATGCCCCTCCCGTAGTTCACTGATAGGGGAGGTCCTCCTCCCCTTTATTTTTTATGTTATTTTTTCCAATGTTTGAAATCAAATTGGGGCCTCACATTAACTATGTGGGTGTCTTATCAACTGAGACACAGGCTCTCAACTCTCAAACTAAAAGCTCTATCATCTGAAGATCTACAATCTAAAACAAAAGCAAGAAACCAAACAATCTAATTAAAAAATGGGGTATGGAGCTAAAAAGAGAACTGACCGTAGAGGATTATAGAATGGCAGAAAAACACTTAAAGAAATGCTCAACGTCCTTAGCCATCAGGGAGATGCAAATCAAAACGACTCTGAGATTTCACCTTAC
>JAQQSO010007606.1:0-10499 GCA_028658305.1 Pachyuromys duprasi | reverse complement strand
CAGGAATTCTTAATGGTGATGCACATAACAAGAAGCCTGTTGTTAAAAATGATCTCGGACGGATGGGTGAGTGAGGACTACAAAGTAGCAGGAATTGCACACTTTTGCTTTGATGTGCCTTTGCGTAGTGTGTCTGTGAAGTGTTATTTAGTTTTGTATAATCATCTTTTATTCTTATAAAGAAAATAATCCCAACAGCTGCCTCTTAAAAGAGTCAAAAAGAAGAGGAAAATTCTTGGCACTACTATTAGATTGAATATTTTATTGACATTACTAGCAGGCAGAAATAAGTGGGGAGAGTTATAGAGGGATTGACAGGCCTGTCTGACCCAGAAGATTCTAGTGAAGACATTCAAATATATCCTAAGATCTTGATTCTGTTAGAACCTTATACAGCCATCTCCAGTGCAAATGAAAACATAGGTGAAGACATAGATGACATAGATAAGGAAGTATTCTTCCCAGGTTGTTGTCAGGTCTGTCCTGAAAAAGCACCAGGAATTGAGTGTGACTGACATAAGGAAATAGGCAGCAACTCCCAATGAGGTGAAAGACATTTAAATTGTAGGACTAGAGATAGTAGGGTCCCTGAGCTGGGGACTGGCTAATACCTGGAAAAGAAGTTGCACTTAGTATGGTGCTCACCCAAAAAATCAGATCTCTGCTATACTAAAAGTACCAACTATGTTTATTGCACAGTGTGATGTGCTAATCTTTCCACTTGTATACATGGTCATTTTTTTTCTCTTAATAGCCCCCAAGCAACAGATAAAACTCCTATGGCAACCACTGTACAGAAAAGGGTAGCGAAGCAGAAGAAAGTCACATGCCCTTCCAAAGATGGTACAGCTGTCTGTCTGATGGAAAAGGTTATTAAACAGCTTGACTCTTACCCTAGCACTACTGGTAGGCACTCTTGAGTTCTGGTTCACTGGAATAGCATCCCCAGCTTGACTCAAGGAATACTCTTCCTGAGCCTGACAAGAAATTATTACCAGAAAGAAAAATAAAACATGCACTATAAACGAATGGATTTTAAAATTTCATCTTGGTAATTTCTTCTTTCAACAAAGATGTTTGTTGAAAGAATGTGCTGTTGAGCACATGGAGCTGGGGCATTTTGTGAGGTCGTAGGACTAAAGAAGTCTATAAGAATAATCACTTTCATTGGGCTAAAAATCAATGGACTTAGATCTGTTTTCATTTCAAATTGTCTGGCTACCTTTGGGACCACAGTGGTTTCATAATTGCCCTATAGAGACCACACTTAAGGAACATCTGTATTTACCCCACAGAAAATTCTTCCTGATCAATGACTCCTTATATATGCCCTAATAGTCTTTTTTATTTAAAACAGATGGAAATTATTTGAAATATGTTGTCTCCCCTCTGCTATTTTTTCCATGAATCTGAATTTTTCTGCAGGGATTTTTTTTTTATCTTAAGCCATTTCAGAAACTCTATCTACTTCAACTTTCGATGTTCTTTCTCCATAATTATTTTACAAACACAACATGGGAGGATCAAGAATCCTGTTAAAGTTATTTGTCTTCACTGCTTTTAGCGAATAAAAAGCTATACAGAAGATCAACTTCTTTAAAGTATTTAAGTATCCCCTCCCTATTCAGATTAACTTTTGTTAATTTAATGTGTAGGTGGCAGTTTGCTTTTTTTTCTGAGAAAATTTTAGTCTTGCCTTTTCATAACTACTTAGTGAAGCAAATGCCTTTAACAATTGAGGAATTAGAAACATAAATAATGTTTTCATGCTTTTTCTTGTTTCCTGTTTTTGGTGACTTCTAAAAGTAAGTTCATGGTCATGGGGCATTTGTGATACCTTCTCATATACATTTAAGGGATCTCAATTTTTTATTTAAATATATCATTCCTAAGATTCCATGCACTTTTAGGAAGATGTGGGAAATAGTAAGAGAGGGAGAAGACAGGAGCTCCACAAGGAGAGCAACAGAACCAAAAAATCTGAGCACAGGGGTCCTTCCTGAGACTGATACTCCAACCAAGTACCATGCATGGAGAAAACCTAGAACCCCTGCACAGATGTAGCCCATGGCAGTTAAGTGTCCAAGTGGGTTCCATAGTAATGGGAACAGGGACTGCCTCTAAACTGATTGGCCTGCTCTTTGATCACCTTCCCCTGAGCAGGGAACAGCCTTACCAGGCCACAAAGGAAGACAATGGAGCCATTCCTGATGAGACCTGATAGACAAGGATCAGAAGGAAGGAGAGGAAGACCTCCCCTATCAGTGGATTTGGGGAGGGGCATGCGTAGAGAAGGAGGAGGGAAGGTGGGATTGGGAGGGGAGGAGGGCGGGATTTATGGGGGAGATACAAAGTGAATAAAGTATAATTAATAAGAATTAAAATAAAAATATTTTTAAAAATTCTATGAAAAAATATATTATTCCTCTTGTGGTAAGTTATGTAGTATCTGGCTTTCATGTAAAACTGTGGAAAACATCTTTTCTGTTAAGGCTGAAAACTGCTCAGAACTTGTTCTGAGATTCAAATCCATTTGTAAGTTTCAGCAACACACTTGACATCCTTATACTCATTCAACTAAGATAGGCATTTCTGCTGACATATACAAATGACAACTTCTGTATAAATTAATATGTACATATGATGATGGAATAAAATAAGAATTGTGAAAAATCACTCTCATAGATTATGGTTACCTAGTAGTTTTGATGTCGTATGGGAGAATCTGTAGTCATTTAAGAGCTATGGGCTATTTGAATTTTGCCTTTGCTATTTTATCATTTGGTTAGACTGTACTATGTTAGTACAGTCAAAGAAAATATACTGTACTATGTTAGTACAGTAAAGAAAACATGATGGAGGCCTCCAATTACTCCCTTTCTGATAGAGAACCAGAAGGGAGGTGACCGATGAATGCTAATAGAGAATGAATTCCATTGATCCTCATTTTCTATAGTCTGCAACAGTAAAGAAGCAACAGATTCTTGAAGAAAAGCTGTAGAATACAATGTGGCCTTAGTGTCTGAGCAAATTTCTTCTCACTTAAGAATGGAGTATATGCAAGCCCAGGATGTATCTGTCTGAAAGAACTACCTCACTGAAACAACTTCATCATAGTATAGTATGATGATGATTTACAAAGAGATTATTGTATTTCAGTAAGTGGCCATGTCATAATGGGCAAACAAAATGAAGAGCTGGCACAGTTCTTTCTGTTAAGAGTTCATGATCTGAGAGCAATGACTCCACATAGGCAAGGGCATTTAGGCTAAACTCAAAAGGTAGGTGGTAGGAGAATAAAAAACAAAATTAGGTCCCTCTCAGGTCCATGGCTTAAGGAATGAAGGATATTTCTGTAAATCTGAAGCAATAGGTGAATAAGAAGTGGTAGGAGTTGATCAAATGAAAAATACCAGTTGTAAAAGCAGCTAGATGCAAAGCTGAAAAGTGATGATGCTATAGGCAGCAGGAACCTTAAAAGATGTTTGAGTATGAGATTGACATAACAGAACTTCTTTCTAAAATGAAGTCAGATAAGTTCTTTTAAAACTTCTAAAATGATGCAGTCAACACGACAAAGATATTGAGGAGCTAAGCAGGGATCCCAACTATGTTAGGCTCAGCTTTTGAGTTACTAAATATTCATATTGCTGTGTAGCAAGTTAGTCAACTTCTACCTTGCTAAGCCAAATATATCAAAGAGGAAGTGATGGGATTCCACATTTTTGCATCATACTAACTGCATTTTCAAATGCATATGATTTAATCAAATTCCAGTGAGTCCTGTTCCAATAAACTTTTCTAAACACAGACCATAACGTTTAGGTCCATAGATCTATAGAAGACGGTGAAATGTATCAGGAATATCTAGTCCAACCTGCATGGTTACCTAGTGTTAAAAATTATCCCCAAACATAGAGTTGATATCATTCCCTATAAATCTATGGTCATTCTCAATTGCAAGCAATAGGAACAGAGAGTTTCTAGTGGATATATGATCATAACAAGTTAAGCAGAATGTTGAAAGACATGGGCTATTATCAGATGTTTGTTTTTAATTTTGCTAATGTCTTCATATTATTGATTAGCTAGTGGTCAGCCCATCCACTTGCCTGACACCAACACCTTCTCTAGAACTCTTGAGGTAATCAGATATATTTGACATTGTAGCCCTTCAGTGCCATTTCCCTTTAAATAACTCAAAATTTTAGGTACTTTTGTGGCTACATGGATAGTCAATAATCATGTACTCAGTCTTGGAATTTCTTGGGTTCAAATCCTACTGTGGTAGTAGCCGTGTTTTCTTAAACAAAATTTTCTGTGGTTTTCTTTATTACAAAGAGAGCAAATTATCTTAAATATTTGATGGGATGGTTTGAAATTATTTAGATGGTGACTGGCCTTATTTAAGCCAATAATAATAAAAATAATAAATAGCAACAATTATTGTTAAATACTAATTACCAGAACAATACATGCAGGTGGTCCAGCATCTCAAGAACATCTCGACTTTCATGTCTGTTGACCATTACCAATTTGCCTTGATCAGGGCCCAAGCCCATAGCAGAAACACCCATCTATAAGAGAACAGTGGCTGGTTCTGAACAGCCAAACTCAGCCATGACTGTGCATAAAAGTAATATAGGAGGATGTCTTCATTCATTGCTGTAGTGAAGAATATGTAACAAATGTCTTGTAAATATTATAGAGAATGAAAATGAGACTCTGGTAGCAGGAAGAAGAGGAAACTATCATCTTTTCTTATCCTTTGCTGTCAATGGCCTCCACATAAGAATTACTGTATATGCAAAGCTTATATATTCCTGTGGGAAAGAAATAGCAGGAAGATATAGGATTGGTGAAGATCCTTTCCCAGTCTGTAGGCTGTTGTTTTGTTTTGATGACAGTGTCTTTTGCTTTACAGAAGCTTTTCAGTTTCATGAGGTCCCATTTATTGATTGTTGCTCTTAGAGCCTGAGCTGTTGGTGTTCTATTCAGGAAGTAGTCTCCAGTGCCAATGAGTTCTAGGGTCTTCCCTACTTTTTCTTCTAACCGATTTAGTGTGTCTGGTTTTATGTTGAGATCTTTGATCCACGTGGACTTTAGTTTTGTGCAGGGTGATAAATATGGATCTGTTTTCATTTTTCTGCATGGAGACATCCAGTTGGACCAACACCATTTGTTGAAGATGCTGTCTTTTTTCCATTCGATGAATTTGGCTTCTTTATCAAAAATCAAGTTTCCATAGGTGTGGGTTTATTTATGGGTCTTCTATTTGGTTCCATTGATCCACTGTTCTGTTTCTATGCCAATACCATGCAGTTTTTATAACTATTGCTCTGTAGTACAGCTTGAGATCACAGATGTAGATATCTCTAGATGATCTGTTGTTGTACAGGATCATTTTGGAAATTCTGGGTTTTTTGTTTCTCCATATGAAGTTGAGAATATCCAGTATACATAAAGAACTCAAGAAATTAAAAAGCGACAAATCAAGTAGTCCAATTAAAAAAATGGGGTATGGAGCTAAACAGAGAACTCTCTGTAGAGGACTGTAGAATGACAGAAAAACACTTAAAGAAATGCTCAACATCCTTAGCCATCAGGGAGATGCAAATCAAAACAACCCTGAGATTTCACCTTATACCTGTCAGAATGGCTAAGGCCAAAAACTCAAGTGACAACACACACTGGAGAGGATGTGGAGAAAGAGGAACCCTCCTCCATTGCTGGTGGGAATGTAAACTTGTACCACCACTCTGGAAATGAATTTGGCGCTTTCTTAGACAATTAAGAATAGCGATTCCTCAAGATCCAGCTATATCCAATATATATCCAGATATATCCTAAGCATATATCCAAAAGATGTTCAAGTACACAATAAGGACATTTGCTCAACTATGTTCGTAGCTGCTTTATTTGTAATAGCCAGAACCTGGAAACAACCCAGATGTCCCTCAGTTGAGGAATGGATACAGAAATTGTGGTACTTTTACACAATGGAATACTACTCAGTGATTAAAAAGGAGGAAATCATGAAATTTGCAGGCAAATGGTGGGACCTGGAAATGATCATCCTAAGTGAGGTATCCCAAAAGCAGAAAGAAGCACATGAAGTGGCATTTTAAATTTCATCTTTCTTCCTTTTGCTTTCTACTAAATTAATCAGTTTACTTAATCTATTCTCATTTTCCTTCTATTTATAAACTTATTCATCTTTTTCTGCTCTTTTCTTTTAAAAATATGTGAATATTTGTGTTGATACATGTCTTAATGAAATGAGACAGTAATCACAGATTTTTCTATTGTGTTCTCTTCAACACGCACATATCCCGGATATACTATATATGTATATATAGTACATATGTATGCATATATAGTATATAGTATATATATACCTACCATATATAGTACAGTCAACTAGTGAATTACTTAGGCTTATGTCTAAGAACTCCACAGATGCATAATTACTTGGTTATAATGGAGTTTTTTCTTTATTATTTTAACTGTCTTTACAAATTTTAATTGTCCTTTGTCTCAATTTCCTTGTGTGGTAATAGGAATTATAGTAGGGTTTACTGTAGATTTATTTTTATAACTAGTGAGCTACTTCAGTTCTTACCATATAAGAATGCCCCCAAACCTTACTGTTATCTAGTTAGAGATTGTTCAGTTGTCATTGTATTTACTGACATTTTGATTAACTAGTATTCTTTTCTTCTGAGTCAGATGAACACTTTCTATTTCTTTTCTAAGGAAACAGAACTCTTCCCCCTTGGCTTGATGCTTGATATCCAGAGAGTGTATCTGAAAAATTAGGGCATCTGTTCTCAGTGACACCCAGCATGCAAGAGTAAGGAAGGAGTTGAGGAGGACTGAGAAAGTGAGACTATAAAAACCAGGAATCCCTAACCAATTTGCCAACTCTTCTCACCTGTATTTTTAGTTTTTCCATATATGCTTTATATGATTTTATTAAAAAAACCATGATTATGTTAGCTGGTAATAATTTATTTCCCCAGATCTAACAATAAAAATTTAGAATAATTACAATCTCATATAGCACACTGTGGCAATCATTACAGTAACAAGCTGATATTCTTCCAAACAAAAATGAATTAATTTGGTCTATTATTTTACACAGAGATCATATAACTCACAAAGAACTGATTTTTCCGTATTTTAATTTAGGTGATTTAAAATGTTTTTAGATTCTTCCTAATGATCCCAAATTTGGAAATGCTGACCTAAAGATACCAATTAAAGTGCTCAGTGCAGAGGTCATTCTTGCCATACTCTCTACATGTAAGGCTTAGCTGCTGGTAGTCTATCCAGCCGCTGTTTTATAGCTACTATTCTTTACCTCTTGACCTGGCAGCAGCATCTACAGAGATAGGATATACAGGGCCTATGAAGTCTGGGTTTGGGCCTTGATTTCCTGTTTTCTTCTTCTGATGTCAATCTGCTTTGCCTTTTTGGCTGGGGATTGAGCATTTTAGCCAGAGTCCTCCCTCTTGATTAGTTTCTTTAGGTGTACAGATTTTAGGAGGTTTATCCTTTTTTTTATGTCTATATGAGTGAGTATATGCCATGTGTGTCTTTCTGCTTCTGGGATATTCTTTAAAAACATTTGTTAGATGAGAAGAGATAACAGAGACACTCTCCAGTTAAATATGCAACGAGGATATGATATAGTGGACATTAAATCAGGTCTTAGAATAATTCATTTTGTGTGTACGTATATCTTTAGTCTTTGAAGATGAGTTTTTATGTGTATTTATTCTCTTTGAGAATACATTTCTATGAAATTTTTTGAAATGTTGGTTTTGTGTAACTGCCTATTTACTATGCCATGTTTGCTTTGGCTTTGATGGAACTTAGACAAAGTCCCTGCTGTGTGAATTGCATCCATGAGAAATAGACTTGTGTGATGGCTTCTGCATACCAATTCCTCCCATCTTCCAGGACATACAGGTGACCATTGGAAAAGACAGGGAAGGCTCTCTGCAGTTTCTAAATGAAGACTACCACAGTGATCATCATGTATGGGTAACTGGTTTTATTGGCTATGATATCAGTGTTACTGGAAGTGTATCTTATAAAAAGCATGTACAGCAGAGAGGAGAGATTTTCTCAAAACTCACTGTTACAGTTTCAATGCTGAAGTTTCCCCCAAAACAATGTATCTAGGGCTTGTACCCCAGGATGCTAATTCTGGAGGAGATAGAACTTCTAGCAAGTAGAATCTAACAGGAGGTACTTTGAACCTGGCAGGAGGGAGGTAAGGGGGTCCTAAGTCTATTCTGTCTTTTTGATTCCTGTTCACATTCACTGCTCAGTCACACATGACACCCCCTCTAATAGCACAAAGCAATGGATCCCCTGGGATTATGAGCCCATGTTAACCTTTCCTCTACATGAATTAATTATCACTCTTATTTTACGTTAATTATTGTCATGTTTTAGTGAAGGAAAGCTGGTATAATATTCACTAGCCTTCCATGGTAAGTCTTAGGATTAATACAAAATAACAGGGATCCTCTGCATCTAATAGTAATCCACCTGGCCTTTTCCTTTTGAATTTCAGGGAATCTTAGCAAGCTAAAATTAATCGGACAGATTTCTGTTTGCTCTGTGTTTTGTTTCCCTGATTTCTCCTGAATCTTTAGCCAGAGAGAAGGTATAATATTTGTCCCCAATACATCCAAATATCAGGTATACTCAGTTGCCAGAGATGGAAGGAAATCTCAACATCATCTACAGGGACATTGTGCAGCCTACAGAGAATGCAACATATGTCGGAACATAGACCTGAATTATGCCAGGATGCTGGTTTCTGACTTACAGTACAAGACGCCCTGTACTCTACCATCCTAACTCAGTCACATTTCTCTATTGATTAATCATCTGCACCAAATAGGTCTCCTCATTTCGTCTTGCAGGAACTACCTCCAGTAGTATCCATTTTGTCTTATTTCTTCTCTGGAGACAAAGCAAGGGATACTTGCTCCTAATGTTGGAAGAAATCTTCAAAGACCTTACTGAATCTCTCCTTTAAGGAGAGGTAGAAGCCATAGGATGGAGATCTTTAAAAATATTCAACACAGACATATCCTGGCTGGCATCAGCTGACCTCCTAAGATAATCAGGTTATCTAGCAAGTTCCAATAAGGACTACAATTTTTCCAACCAAAGAAATATCTGTGAATCACAGGACAAGGTAAATGTGTTTTCTAGCTTTTATAAACTACTCCTCCACTATATACAATAAGCTCATATTTTTTAATTTTTATTTTTTATATTAATTACAGTTTATTCACTTTGTATCCCAGCTGTTGCCTCTTCTCTCATTCCCTCCCAATCCTACTCTCACTCCCTCATCTCCTCCCATGTCCCACTCCAAGCCCACTGATAGGAGAGGAGGACCTCTCCTTCTATCTGACCCTAGACTCTCATCAGGACTGGCTGCATTGTCCTCCTCTGTGGCGTGGCAAGGCTGCTCCCCACTCGGAGGACGGGGTGATCAAAGAGCCAACCACTGAGTTCATGTCAGAGACAGTCCCTGTTTCCCTTCCTAGGGAACCCACTTGGATACTGAGCTGCCATTGGCTACATCTGAGCAGGGGTGCTAAGTTATATCCATGCATGATCCTTGGTTGGAGTATCAGTCTCAGAAAATACCCCTGTACCCAGATTTCTTAGTTCTGTTGTTCTCCTTGTGGAGCTCCTGTCCTCTCCAGGTCTTACTATCTCTATCTCCCCCTTCTTTCATAAGATTTACTGCACTCTGCCCAAAGTTTGGTCATGAGTCCCAGACTCTACCCAGCAGTGTATCAAAGCAGATGCTGGGATTCATAAGCTCACAAATAAAAAGCCAAGAGAGGAAGATCCCAAGGCTTCAAGTCTCAATATAGTCACAGAATCAATGATGAATGGACTTACATTTTTTTACACCCTAGTGTGTTTCCCCATATTCAACTAAGTAGTACAGCTGTATCAAAGGAATCCCAGAGTGGTTCTGCAAGTGTAAATGCCCAGATATGTGGGACTGGCTGTGCTATCTACCATCTCAAAAGCTTTGAAATGAAACTTCTGATCAATTCCAGCCTCAGTCTTCTAATTTGTTAAAGATTAATGATAACATCTAGGCCCTTCTTTACATATAATTATATCTTCAACATTTGGATTATCAGATTTGTGAAGGTGGGGCCTAGATATGTTTTATTTACCACCTCCAGAACTGGGCTTGCAAGATAGCATGCACCATGTTCATTGGGGGTAACAAAGTGCCAGAAGTTTAGAGAAAGTATAAACTATTACTCTCATTCTTAACGTTTTTAATATTGCTGTTTGTTTCCCTAGAGCAATGGTTCTCAACCTTCATATTCTGTGACCATTTAATACAATTCCTCTTGTTGTAGTGACCCTCAACCATAAAATTATTTTTGTTCCTGCTTCATAACTGTAACTTTGTGGCTGTTATAAATTGAAATGCAAAC
>JAQQSO010007605.1:0-10501 GCA_028658305.1 Pachyuromys duprasi | reverse complement strand
AAACTGAAAAGCTTCTGTAAAGCAAAAGATACTGTCATCAAAACAAAAGGACAGCTTACAGACTGGGAAAGCATCTTTACCAATCCTACTTCTTACAGAGGGCTAATATCCAGTATACATAAAGAACTCAAGAAGTTAAAAAGCAACAAATCAAGTAATCCAATTAAAAATTGGGGTATGGAGCTAAAAAGAGAACTCACTGTAGAGGATTATAGAATGGCAGAAAAATACTTAGATGAATGCTCAATGTCCTTGGCATCAGGGAGATGCAAATCAAAATGACCCTGAGATTTCACCTTACACCTGTCATAATGGCTAAGATCAAAAACTCAAGTGACAATAGATGCTGGAGAGGCTATGGAGAAAGAGGAACCCTCCTCCATTGCTGGTTGAAATGCAAACTTGTACAACTCTGGAAATCAATTTGGCACTTTCTTAGATATTTAGGAATAGTGATTCCTCAAGACCCAGATATACCACTCCTAGGCATATATCAAAAGATGCTCAAGTACACAATAAGGACATTTGCTCAACCATGTTCATAGCTGCTTCATTTGTAATAGCCAGAACCTGGAAACAAGCCAGATGTCCCTCAGTTGAGGAATGGATACAGAAATTGTGGTACTTTTACACAATGGAATACTATTCAGCAATTAAAAAGGAGGAAATCATGAAATTCGCAGGCAAATGGTGGGACCTGGAAACGATCATCCAGAGTGAGGTATCCCAAAAGTAGAAAGAAACATATGGTATATACTCACTTATGTAGACCTGTAGGATAGGAAGGTCATGCTGAAATCTATATACCTAGGGAAGATAAACAAGAAGGAGGACCCAGGTTGGGATGATCAATGCTAGCTTAGATGGACAAATGGGATGGACATTGAATGTAGGAGAAAACAAGCAACAGGATAGGATCCTACCAAAGACGGACTCTGAAAGACTCTATATAGCAATGTATCAAAGCAGATATTAAGACTCACAACCAAGCCTTTGGCAGAGGACAGGGAATAATATGAAAATAGGGGGAGTTAGTAAGACTTGGCCAGAACAAGAGCTCCATAAAGATCAGGGCACAAGGGTCTTTTACGAGACTGTTTCTCCAGCCAAGGACCATGTATGTATATAACCTAGAACCCCTGTTTGGATATGGCCCATGGTAGCTCATTATCCAATTGGTTCCCTAGTAAGGAGAACAGGGACCATTTCTATCATGAACTCAATGACTGGCTCTTTGATCCTCCCACACACATGCTGGGAGTAACAGCCTAGCTAGATTCCAGAAGAGGACATTGTAGACAGCCTTGAAGAGACAAGATAAGCTAGGGTCGGTTGGAAGGGGAGGAAGTCCTTCCCCATTAGTCGACTTGGAGGGGGGCAGGGAGGAGATAATGGAGGGATGGGAAGAGTGGGAGGGAATGAGTGAAGGGGCTATGACCAGGATACAAAGTACCTAATCTGTGAGTAATCTATAAATAAATAAATAAAGTTCTTTATTCATTTTACATCCCAATGCAGACACCTCACGCTTTTCTTCCTTGTCCCACTGTCTTTCCATTTCCCTTCCTCCTTCTCCTCAGAAAAGGGACACCCCACTCTACCTTCTTCCCATACAAACCCACCCAGACATTTCAAGTCCCATCAGAACTAAGTGCATCCTCTTCTGCTGAGTCCCTGTAAAGCAGCCCATAGAGGGGAAGGTGATTCAAAAGCAGGCAACAGGGTCCATGTCAGAGACACCCCAGGATCCACTTGCTAGGGGAACCGCTTGAAGCTGCATATCAGTTACATATGTGTAGGAGGCATAGGTCCAGTCCATGCATGTTCTTTGTTTGGTGCCTATGTTAGTTGATCCTGTTGGTCTTCCTGAGGAGTTCTTATCCACTTTGGATCCTTCTATCATTCCCCCCACACTTCCACAAGACTCACCTAGCTCTGTTCAATGTCTGGTTGCTGGCCTCAGGATCAGTTTCAATCTGCTGCTGGGTGGAACCTCCCAGAGGACAACTATGCTAGGCTCCTGTCTGCAAGCATAGCAGAGAATTACTAAAAGTTCAGAAGTTAGCTCTCTCCTATGGGGTGGGTCTTAGTTTAGGACATTCATAGCTTGGCAATTCCATCAATCTCTGTTCCATATCTAAGATGAACACATTTTACATTTGGGGAAAAGAAAACCCACCTGATATATTCTTTTTCTTTATTTTTATACCTGTGACCATTTCTTGCATACATAAGTTATAAGCATTCTTTCAGAGTATATTATAGGAAATACAAAAATGAGGGGAGGCAACACAGGAATGAAACTCATGAAAATGGAGTTGTGGTTTGGAATTATGTTGCCACAAGCCACTGAAGTTCATAAGCTACCTGATGAGAGCATTCAGAATAAGTGTGGCCTTACTAACTCCATGATTTTATACTCTCAGCTTCAATATATATTTATACTTTATATATACTTTGATATATATACTTTAGATGATATATTTTACATCTATCTATCTATCTATCTAAATATCTATCTATCTATCTATCTATCTATCTATCTATCTATCTATCTATCTATCTATCTATCTATAAACATACCATGAAAACATGAATTTTGCCACCAGCACCATGAAAACATGAATTTTGCCACCAGCACAGTCTAGGGTTTAGATCATTGTTGACCCCTCTAGGCCTGTTAAACCAATTTTACTAGTCCTCTTTATTTTTTCACTCTGTCGGGACACTCTCCAATAATTTATACTATTGGGTACAGCTCAGCCATTCATCATTTTTCTAGGAGTAAATCCTAACCACTGATAATAGCCAGCTCTTGTCTTGATGCTCCATATTCATCACTGTACATTCCTAAGGTCCTCACCAAATTCCAGAAGTACATGATTTTTATTAGTACCAGAAAAGTAAAAATTGCAGCATTAAATCATAACCTCTATTTAGTTGAGCTAATCACATCTTATTTTCTAAATTTTTATTTTTATTTTTTAAATTTAATCACTTTATATTCTGATTTCCCCCATCCCTCTCAACTAGTACACAAAAAGGAGGAACCCTCCTCCCCTACCATCTGACCCTATCTACTCAAGTCTCATCAGGATTGCCTTCATCTCCTTACTCTGTGGCCTAGGAAGGCTGCTCCACCAGGGGAAAGTGATCAAGGAGCAGGGAACAGAGTCCACTCAGAGATAGCCACTGATCCACTTACTAGGGAACCCACATGGAGACTGACCTGCCTCTGGGCTACGTCTGAGCAAGGAGTCTTGATCCTTTCAGGCAAGGTAAATGCTTGGTGCATCAGTCTCTCCAAGTTCCTCTGGGCAAAGATTTGTTGGCTTTGTTGGTGTCCTTGTGGAGTTCCTTTTCTCTCTAAGACCTTCTGTCCTCCCACTCTTCCATAAGACTCCCTGCAATCTGCCCAAAGATGACTCAACCATTAAAGGCTAAGTTCATAACAAAAAGTACCTTCTGAATTCTTAACCATATTCTGTTTATCATTAAACTCTGAAGTTAAAATTATCTTTTTCAAAACTGTAGTTTTGAATTACGTGTAAATGTGTATGTCTGTGAGTGAGTGTGTGCACATGAGTGCACATGTTCACAGAGGCCAGAAGAAAGCTCTGTCTGCGTCTTCTCCAGCTGGAGTATCAGGTGCTTCTGAGCTACCAATGTGGGTGCAGGGACACGTAACATGCCCTGCAAGAGCAGTACATACTCATAACTATTGAGCTATCTCTCCAGCTACCAAATGATCCCATGCTATTTACAGTGACTACTACAAGTACATTCTCCCAAGTCCTGGAACAAAATGCAGCAGTTTTCTTCTTGCTCTTAAGGATACCTGAAATCATCATTGAGAACCTAGAAACTGTTAGACTTTGCTATATGAATTTCAACCGTTATCTACTTTACTCAGTGGATTTTTCTATAGAATAGTTACTTCTTTTAATTCCACTCAAGTATCATGAGCAGGTATCATGAAGGCTAAGACTTGTGTCATGTACTCTTCTTCTAAGTCTATCACAGATTTACCCAGCACTTTTGTTTCATAACAGAAAGCCAGAATGAAATTAAATGATGGCAAATAGGAATATATTTAATAGGAAATCAGCAGCAGGATGCTTTGCCTCTTCTGTGTGGAGGAATTTGAATCCAGCAGCATAGCTGCTATGATCAGGGACTTTCTTAGTTCATGTGATCCTGATGGAATGCAGACACACCCTGGATTATAGCATGATCTGGCTGGAATACAGACACCCATTTAGTATACACCTTTAATCCCAAACAATGAAGTAAGATTAGTTTATAGAAGGAAGCAGTGACTTTTGGAAGTGACATCTAATTGAAGAGACAAAGTGACAAATCAGAGAAAGATTTGACAGAATGGGTCTGGGATAGGATACCCCTGACTCTCAGGGTACAGCATAGAAAAGAGCGTTTACTTAAGAGAAGCACAAGGAGACAATAGTAGTATATGTGGCAGTTTTACCCAGTCAGTTTCACAGATTTAGGAACCAGAGAATGAGAAAAGGCCAGAAGATTAGAATAGATTGCCAGTTATTGTGATCAAGCAGAGCAATACAATCAGAAGCCAGGTTGAAACAAACAGGATGGAGAGGAGTTTGCAGTAGAAAAGCTGGGTTGAACCGGCCAGTGAGAGTTCAAAAAGAGCTATAAAGGTTGGGTTTATTCAGTAGCATGTCTCAGAGGCTGAAAACATTCTAGGCCTAGGTCAGCAGATGGAGGCTGGAAACTGAAGCCTTCAAGGTTCAGGTTTAAAGAATATTTCACTGTAGGGAGGCTAGAACCCTTCAGCCCTTGGCCTCAAAATAGAACAGAAAAAGAAATGCTCTGGGCTAAGCCCAAATCATGTTTTCTCACAGCTTGCTTACAGCTCTCATCTCATCTACTCATCTGAAGAAGTAAATATAACAATTATACTTTTGAGCTTCTAAAGTAATATTAAAAATGAGTATATGTATGTTTGTGTGTGGGGGTTTACTTATATATGAGGGTGCTCTTATGTGTATGGTGTATGATGTATAGTGTGTGTTTGTGTGTGTGTTTATATACACACATGTGTGTGCATAAGGGGGATAAATAGAAGCAGACAGACAGAACATTGAGGCCAGAAGTTGACCCTTTATGACTTCCTTGGGCATTTTCTACCTTAATTTTTATGAGACATGGTTTCTCACTGAATTCTGAATTAACCAATTTGTCTAGACTACCCAAAAACAGCAAATCCCAGCAATTCTCCTTTCTCTGCCTTCAGCATTGGTATTCCAAGCATAAGCCAATATGCCTTGCTTTTATATACACCCTAGAGATCTCTGGTCTTCATAATTACATTGGTAGCAGTTTACCAACTAGGCCATTCCCCTAGCCTCCTTAAGTTATGAATTTATTCTCTCTATCTCTGTCTGTCTCTGTCTCTCTTTTTCTCTCTCTTACATTCATACGGCTATGGGCATTTCAATTTGCCTGACATTTATGTTAATGCTTTGTAAGTAGAAAGCAGATGACACTTTTATGTATGGCTTTTTTGATGAATACATTTTTAAAAAATGTGAACAAACTTGAACAAGTAAGTTGACAATAGCATTGCAAGTCTGAAACGCCTATAGAAAATACAATGAAAATACATATTTAAGAATTCACATGACATTTTCCCTAATTGTGTAAGATCAGTTACTTTGTCAAGAATAATATCGCCTACAGATAGCAGTCAGGTGCTTCACAACAAGTTTTCCACAAAAATCTTAAATACCAGCCAGATTTCTGAATGTCTCACTACATTCCAGTCAGAGTCTTCCTAGAGTCTTATCCAAACCAAAAAGTCTGGGCTAGCATGGGCCTAGTGTTCAACAGAATGCAGAGGGAATTTGAAGCATGCCACCTCCCTTACACCTCCCTAGTGATGCCTGGTCTTGGGGCCCATAATATCAGCCACAAACACCAGAGCAATCATGGTGTCAGTAGGTACAATTACCTAAACTATACAGATGCTTGTTCTCTACCACTTTCTCCACAATATTTGTATCTATTCATACTTATCCTTATCTGTTGTCTTCTCTCTTAGATTGGATAGAGTTTTGATATTCACAATAAAAGTGACCTGATTGGTGCCAGATGTATAACTGAAACCACCAAATTGGGAATATTATAAATAAGACAGAAGTCTTTCCCTTAAGGAGTTTAGACAAGTGTGACATTCTGAATGAAAATAGCCTCTATAGACTCATAGGGAGTGGAATTATTGGAGATGTACCCTTGTTGTAGTAGCTGCAGCTTTGTTGGAGGAAGCATGTCACTGGGCTGGGAGACAGGCTTTGAGGTTTCAGATACTCAAGCCAGGCTAGTGGCTCATTCTCTCTCTCTACTGTCTGCCAATCCAGATGTAGATATCTTGGCTCCTTCTCCAGCACCATCTGTCTGCATGTTGCCATAATTCCTGTCCTGATGACAATGGACTAAGCCTCTGAACTATGATCTAGGACCAATTAAATATTTTCCTTCATAAACGTTGCCATGGTCATGGTGTCTCTTCATAGCAATGGACACACAAACTAAAACAGAAGTTGGCTCCAGGAGTAGTAATATTACCGTGATAGGTTAGGTCATGTTTTTGTTTAGAGAAGTGTGAAACACTTTGGGAATATGGACTAGAAAAAAAAGGATATTTTAAATAGGGATTAGTAGACCATATGTACTGAGAATTTTCGTTTCTTTCAAAACCCAATTATGGTATGTGGATACATTCTTGTTTTAATCCCAAATGTGGGATATGAGGCTTCTTTAGTTTATCCACACTATGATTATCTCATGTTGCCAGCTGTAGATAGTTTAATTATGATGACTCTGGAGAGGGTATAAGTGGGAGAGCAGCAAGAGGGTGTGTGGTAGGTGCTGCTGACTCTGCTACTGGTCCCTGTTGCTGCTATTGCTGAATTTCTGATTAGAAGTTTGCAGGTTTGCTCGGTTTTTGAATATTTTGACAAACAAGATTGGACTTTCCCCTAGGAACCCAATGCCCCTGTTTAAAAGGAAGTAGTATAAAGGGGTTTATTCACCCTTTCCCTTCTAACCTTTTTTCTTGCCTACCTAGTATTAGAAAGCTAGAAGGGACTGGGGTAGAGAAGGGTGGTAGGTATCAGAACCAAATTAAAATAGATAAGAAAGAAACAAAACTGTATGCCTGCAGTCATACTTGTAGGATCATAGAAGACAGTGGTGCTGGGGGTGATTTAAGCTGTGGGTACCAGCTCAAGAGGTTTCAGAGGCGAATATTAGTATGTGGACCAGAGACTATTCATGTGATATTTGGTGAATAACATGGTTGCCTCCTGCTCTTATCCAAAAAAATCTACCAGGTCTTTCTTTCTTTCTTTTCTTTTCTGTTTTTTTTCTTTTGTTCTTTTTTTTTTTGGCTCTGTTGTTCTCCTTTTGGATCACTTGTCCCCTCCAGGTCTTTCTATCTTCCTTTCTTTCATAAAATTCCATTCAATCTGCCCAAAGTTTGGCTATGAGTCTCAGCATCTGCTTTCATACCTCAATCAGTAGAGTCTTTCAGAGGCCCTCTGTGTTAGGCTGCTGTCCTGTTCCCTGTCTTCTCCTGCTTCCAATGTTTATCACATTTGCTTTTCTGAATGAGGATTGAACATCTTCCCTAGGGTCTTCCTTGTTTGTTAGCTTCTTTAGGACTATAGGACCATGCATAGAGAGGACCTAAAACCCCTGTTCAGATGTAGCCCATGGAAGCTCAGTCTCCAATTGGGTTCACTAGTAAGCAGAGCAGGAACAGAGGTTGTCTCTGGCATGAACTCAGTGGCCTGCTCTCTGACACCTCCTCCTGGGGTGTGCAGCCTAAGCCAGACCATAGAGGAAGACAGTGCAGCCAGTCTTGATAAGTTCTGATAGACTAGGGTCAAATAGAAGGGGAAGATGGCCACCCCTATCAGTGGACTAGGGAAGGGGTATAGGGGGAGAAGAGAAAGGGAGAGTGTCACAGCTGGGATACAAAGTGAATAAATTATAATAAATAATAGATTAAAATTGTTAAAATAAAAATAAACTATTCAACATAAAAAAGAAAAAAAATTCTACTCAAACCAAACTGAAGAGTTATGGCTTAATGGCTGTATTAGAGGACATTTCAAAATAACCTAGTACTTACTATATTTATTTTATTACTATATTATATTACTTACTGTATTGCATTACTATTAATATTATTACAATATTAAATAGCTATAAGTGGCAGGTCATATGCATTTCTATAATGAAAAGTAGTAAGCAAGCAAGCAAGGAAAAAACACAAAATGTACAGTTGGAGAAGAAAAGGAAAACCAGGAGGTGTAAGCAGATTGAAGAAAAGCTTTATGATAAAATGGAATAAGGGGAATGACACAATACCTCACCCAACTAAGCTCCCAACTTGAGAAAATTGATTAAAGAAAAACTTAGGGACAAATACCATGGTACACACCTTTATCCCTAGCTGTTAGAAAGTAGGCTTCTGATCTGGATATCTAAGTTCAAGGCCAGCCTGGTCTACAGGGCAAGTTACAAGACAGACAAGCTTAGACTGTAAAAATGACCAGAAAACAGAAAACTGTTGGAAATGTATTTGAATAAGGGGCAATGTTCTAGCCCCATCAAGCAGCAGAACTTGGCAGATTCATCCACATGGTTCTGGCTTTAGAGTCAAAGATACAAGAAAGTGGTTATAGACTTTACTCTGATATTAAGAAAATCCATTGATGCCAGGTATATGTCAGGGGCATCCCTCCAAGGAGAATCACAGAGCCATTGTGTGAAGCTGTGAAGGTGAAGCATGGATTGAATTAGAATTTTCAAAATGTTGGAGATGCCAGATTCCTGAGACATCACTGAGAAAATTTATTAGCAAGGAGTGTAATCAGCCCAAGTGAAAGAAGTATGTTGCGTCAATAATGCTGAAAGGAGATGGAGATCTAAAGAATGCATTTACATCAGACATGAATATGCAGAGTTTGTTCTTTGTCCAGCTGGTTTTCTGTATTGCTTTGCTCTAGTATTTCTTCTCTATACTCCCTTCCTCCATTTTGAATGGTAATATCTATATCTACGTATTTATCTATCTATATCTCTATATATCTATGTATATCTATGTACTGTGCTATTGTATAGTAGACATATGTGATTTTCTTTTTTCCATTTTGATTTTACTGAGGCTATAGTTAAGAGATTGTCATTAAATATCAGTCTTTTGAGATCCAAGATGGCTGCCACTAGAGGACACTGTGTCTGAGGAGTAGGACAGTAGAAACAACGCAGTGACCAGGAGACTGAACTCTGGGACCTAAAACGCCAGCATCCATGATTGCCAGGTGAGCAGAACTCCCACGGTGAGAAAATCAAGTGGGAAAAACCTAGGGACACCCAGTTATTCCCCAGAAAAACCTCCGGGTGACCAGCGGCACACAGCTCTGATCAGAATGAGCAGCCACTGCGCTGGGCACCCACACCCGCCATTATAGACTGGATCACACAGTCTCGCTGGCAGTCTGAGGAGGAACCGGGTACCGTTTTCATCAAACTGCACCCTACGAGCACACACTGCACCCGGGTTCTGCTTCAACCCACGGGTGTGCCGCAGGCACGAACCTATAGCCGGAACCAGGCCAGTCTGAGAAAGGCGGGGGACCGTTTTGACCAGTTTGCACTCTGCAGGCTCAAGCCACACACTTCCACCAGCAAAACCTCAGTCCATGTGCCAGTCCGCCGGCAAGTCTGGGAGGGACCTGAGTTCTGCTTCAACCCACGGGTGTGCAGTGGGCATGCATGGAGCCACCCCAGACTGACAAAGTCCGGGGACCATCTTGACCAGACCACACACTGAGGGCCAAAACCTCAGTCCCTGTGTGTGTCCACAGGACAGACAGAGAAGGCCTCGGGCACCATTTCAGACAGGCCTGCATTCAGCAGAGGCACACCAACCTAAACCCGTTGTGTGTGCCCAAATATCATCTCAGACCATAGTGCACAGCCCCTAGCACAGAAGGGGGAGCCAAATCTGCATTCCAGGGGAGAGCCCTTAGCAACAAGATCAGGGCTGAGCGCAAAGACATCTCAAAAGACTGAGGAGCGAGACCTCCAGACCAGAGGGGTGATCAGACTGCAGTGCTCACAGCTTCTAGCAAAGAGCATGAAGCTGGACACACAGAGCCCACAAAAGAGTTCAACTGAGACAACAACAAACAATAACAAACCAACGGAAATCCCTGATCTTCTTGAAGAATACTCCTGATCCAAGAGACTGACAGTTTCAGACTGAAGTACAGCCTTAAAGCACAAACAACTCCCTGATTATAAATAAACAAATGCCCAGAAATGGGCGAAAGAACTCACCCAACAAAAATCAGGACACCATGACCCCACCGGAAACACCAAAAGCAACAGAGATTTTAATTCAGCAGAGACACAGGAAAATTATCTTAAAGCTTTGATTATGCAGATATTG
>JAQQSO010007604.1:0-10501 GCA_028658305.1 Pachyuromys duprasi | reverse complement strand
TTAATTTCTTTGAGGGCCTTGTTCATTTCCTCCTTTTGTGCCTCCTTTTGTTCCTCTAATATCTGCATAATTATAGCTTTAATATAATTTTCCTGTGCCTCTGCTGAATTAAAATCTCTATTGCTTTTGGGTGTTTCTGGTGGGGCCATGGTGTCCTGATTATTCTTGGGTGAGTTCTTTTGCCGATTTCTGGGCATTTGTTTATATATAATCAAGGAGCTGTTTGTCCTTTAAGGCTGAACTTCAGACTGGAACTGTCAATCTCTTGTGTCAGGAGTATTCTTCAAGAAGATCAGGGAGTTCTAGTGGTTTGATAGTGTGTGTTGTGGCCTCAGTTGAACTCTGTTGTGGGATCTGTGTGCCTGGCTTTGTGTTCTGTGCTAGAGGCTGTGAGTACCACAGGCTGGTCTCCCCTCTGGTCTGGAGGTTTGGCTCCTCACTCTGTGCCAGAACCTGTGTGTCCCCCTTTGATATGTCCGCTGGGGGTGCTGCTCTGGTCAGGAGGCTCTGAGATGTGCCCTGGGCTTGCTGCTAAGGGCTCTCTTCTGGACTGGAGCCTTGGCGCCTCCTTCTGGGTCAGGGGCTGTGCACCAAGGTCTAAGATGGTATTTGGGGCCACCTCGGTCGGGACCTGATACTATGAGTCCCAATCCGGGGTGGTGGCTGGGTGTGCCTAGGGATGTGGGTCTGACCGGTGTAGCCTGCAGTATCGGGTGAAATTCAGTCCATCTGGGGTACTGTGTGCCCCCACCCGAAGTGGCAGCTGCTGGCGCAGAGGATTGTGGGCCCGCCAAGTGCAGCCCGCTGTATCTGGGTGAAACTCTGTCCATCTGAGGTACTCTTTGCCCCAGACCAAAATGGTGGCTTAGGAGCCCAGCCCAGCTGTGAGCAGCCTGTCACCCTCCGGAGTTTTTCCTGGGAGTAGCTGGGTGTCCCTTGGACCTAGATTTCCCCACCGTAGGAATTCTGCTCACCTGGCAGTCGCAAATGCTGGTGTTTTAGGTCCCAGTTCTCAGTCTCCTTAATGCTTTTTCTGCTCCTGCAGAATCTTCCACTTGGTACACATACACTTTCTTATTAGGTACTTGCAAAGATTGTTTCTTCAGCTGGTAACTTTCTCCTATCTTCCATTGATTCATCAGATCTCAATTAAACTGTTTTCCTCTGGGAAGAACTCACTTGTTTATAGGTTTAGTTCTTTATAATGTACTTCCATAGGACCTTGTCATTCATCAGTCATAAATTGCAGCTGCTTATTTGTTGACAGCTCCTTGCTATACTCCTTGTACCTCCAAGACAGAGATAACTTTAGTCCATGAATCTCAAGATCCTTGCCTGATGCTTTACTAGTCCTTAAACTTTTTGAATAAGTGACAGTCAATTTAATTGGCAACTTATAATTAATGCAGGATCTTTAACAAAAATAAATTTGGAAATTAAGTTTAAGGAAAGACATTTCCATTATTGAAGTCATTTGTTGCAGGTTATGATAGAAAGCAATGCTTTCCTTTCAAGTTTTCAGGTTTCTTATTCAATACAGATTCATCCAATTTTGTGATTTCTTCTTTGACATTCTCGATATGTTGGTGTGTATTACTCTTCTTATTTGCTAATCCTTGTTTGCAAGTATAAATGTTCAGAGCCAGATTAATTCTCACATAACATACATTACATTTGCCTACCTAAAGATAAAAGACAAACACACAGCTTGACATGATTTATTTTTGACAAATCTGTGCAGCCTGGTTTAATATGTGAAAACATTTTTTTATCATGTTCCTGAAGGGGAAACTCACTGACTATCTCTGCTCACTTCAACACAACATTCCTTTTTTCAGTTTTGTTTTGTCTGGCTTGATTTCCTAATATCTCCAAATGGTCATTAACAAACATATATATATATATATCCTCAAGAGATTTCACAGTATATAAAGCAGACGGTTTAAAAGTATGTAACACATTGAAGCTTTGTTTAAACTTAGTTTTAAATTTCTTCTTGAATTTACTGAAGGTTTGTACTATTTGCATGATGTTATCTAAAAGTCATAATTATACTCTAAGCTTTAGTTTTCCTTCATTTGCCTTTTATTTTTTTTTTACTTTTTATTAATTACAGTTTATTTACTTTGAACCCTCCTTCCCCGTAGAACCCTCTCCTCTCCCCTCCCAATCATACCCTCCTTCCCTCTTCCTTACCCATGTCTCTCCCCAAGTCCACTGATGGGGGAGGTCATCCTCCCTTTCCTTCTTATTCATTTGCCTTTTAAATAAGCTAATTTGTCTATGTTTTCCTTTGATAATTTCTTTTATTTTCCAATATTTTGTGCAATTATTAATATTTTTATTATTCACTTTCAGTTGTACGATAGAATCTCAAACTGCATCATATTTGATTGACTTTTTATTCTAAATATAAAAAGTGTATCTCTTAAAAATTATCTGGCTCTGTTAAAATAATTCAAAATCCAGTGAACTAGCTCTGTATTATTTATTCTTCCTTAAATTTTGGAATATAATAATGATATACAGCTCTTGCTTTCCTAACTCCCCTCTGCTAATAAAACATACCTGACCCCACTGACTTGCTAATACACATTGAATATATTTTCTTTTTACATCTTCTCTTCCATTAACTTCCCATGTCAAATAAACTTCAAAATGCTATTCAACTCCTCTTTCATTAAAGTCTTCTCATTTTCCATTACTGCTGTCCCATTGCCCTTTTATGAGTTCCCATCTACCTTCCTAGAAAACTTCCTAAAACATCTGCCCCACTCACTGCGCCCTTATTCAAGGAATCTTTTAAAGATCACTTTGGAAATCATATCGTGTTCGTTTTCTGCAAGAAAACTACTATTATTTCCATTTGTCTCTTGGGAAAAGTTAAAGCTTCTTAATGTGAATTTCTCTTATATCTTCAAACACATCTTACTTCCTGCTCTTCCTGATCTCCTGACCTCTTGATACAATGGCTCCTTTGGCCAGAGAGACCTTTTCCACCCTCACTACCCCTACTAACTTTTTGTTTTTCCCCTAAGTTAACTCACCCCTGCCAAGTCTCACCTTCAAAAAGTCTTTGAAGCCTAGCTTCCATCCTTATTCAATTAAGAAATTTTGTTCCTAGCCCATATTTTTCTACGAAGTCCACTACTCTTCTAAACGGTTTTTAAAAATTGCTTTCACCTTTAAAAATGAATATTATTTTAATTGACACATCACAATGTATACATTTATGGAGTTGAAAGTAATGATGTATTGGTACATGTACACACATTGTGAAATTAAATCAAACACAGTAACATATTTATTAATTGAGTCCCTGTTGATAATTTTGGTACCTACCAGACATTTGAAAGTTCCTGTCTCAATTATAGCATGACGCACTGAAGTATACATTGTATACTCTCTACATTGTATGTTCTCTCTGCATGATTCTCTAAATGCTCTACATGATTCTTGTGTTGTGAGGGAAACTTGGTTTCTTTTGACCAGTGAGTCTCATTTTAACGTCTTCGTCTGGCCTTGGTATCTGGTGACTCTTAGTCTTCTCTAATTTGATGTTTGGTTTTATTATAGATTTCGTATTTATTATGATTGTTTGATACATTTTTCTTTTTATGCCTCTTTTATTTCTTTTTGTATATTATACTGTCCCCTAGAATTATCTAAATTATTGAAAATTACAGGATTTCCTTCTTTCTAAAGGTTAGATAGTATTTGTCACTACTCATTTATTATATTCTATGATATTGATTTGTTTCCTGATACATATTTGGAATCTATTCCTTGGCTATTGTGACTACCTTTGCAATGAATATAAGAGTACAGATATTTCCTTTGAAAAGCAGTACACAATTTTTCGTATTAAATGAGAACCATCCCATTTTTTACCTTTTCACATTGAAAGCAGATATTTCTTCAATATGTTGATTTCAATTTCTTAGATTGTTTCTTATGAGAGTTGTGATTTTTGTTTTGTTTTGAGGGAAGTATAGAATTGTCCATGATCTCTGAGCCAATTTAACAGCACACAAAAGCTCCTTCTCTACATCTTCACCAACACTATTATCATATTAACAACAGATGTTCCAGGAGGTTTGAAGTCATATTGATGAATCTATAAAAGACCCAGATAACCAAAATAGGGGTGAGAAAAGGAAAAGGAAAAAAAATGGGAAAACAAAACAAAACACCCAAAAAACAAAAACCAAAGTTCCACTTATCAGAGTCAGTGACTGCAAAATATATCACAATTTTATTTTTGTCAAGATAATATAATACTCATATAAATGCAGACAACATGGACAAAATAAGATAGAACATTAAGGATGAACTCATATTTATTATTTAATCAATTGATTTTTGATGAATATCAAGGACACAGCTATTTTTTTCATTTTACATTAAGTTCTTATTCTATTTTAAAATTTTATAAAATTATTATTTTTATATTAATTACAGTTTATTAACTTTGTATACCAGATGTAGCCCCTTCCATTATTCCCTCCCAATTCCACCTTCCCTCCCTCATCTCCTCCTTGCTCCTCTCTAAGTCCACTGATAGGAGAGGTCTTTCTCCCCATCCATCTGATCTTAGCTTATAAGGTCTCTTCAGGATTGGCTGCAATGTCCTCCTCTCCTGTGGCCTAGCAAGGCTACTCCTCCCTTAGGGGTGGTGATGTCAAAGAACTCTCCACTGAGTTCATGTCAGAGACAGTCCCTCTTCCCCTTTCTAGGGTACCAACTTGGATACTGAGCTGCCATGGGACACTTCTATGAAGGGGTTCTAAGTTATAACCATGCATGCTCCTTATCTGGAGAAAGTGTCAGAAAAGACCCCTGTGCCCAGATATATTTGGTCCTTCTGGAGCTCCTGTCCTCTACAGGTCATACTAACTCCCCCTTCTTTCATATGATTCCTTGTACTCTGCCCAAGATTTGGTCATGAGTCTTAGCATCTGCTTTGATACACTTCAAGGTAGAGTCTTCAGAGGACTTCTGTGGTAGGCTCCTGTCCTATTACTTGTTTCTTCCTACATCCAATGTCCATCCCATTTGTCTTTTTTTTTGCTTAATGTCCTTTTTTATTTGAATATATTTTAATTTTTATTATTAGTTACACTTTATTAACTCTGTATCCCAGCTGTATCCCACTCCGTCATTCTCTCCCAATCCCACTCTCCCTCTCTCATCTCCTCCCTGCCCCTGTCCAAGTCCACTGATAGGTGAGGACCACCTCCCCTTTTATCTGACCCTGTTTTACCAGGGATCTTCAGGACTGGCTGCAAAGTCCTCCTCTGTGGCCTAGCAGGGCTGCTCCTCCCTTGGGGGATAGGGAGTTCAAAGAGCCCGCCATTGAGTTCATGTCAGAAATAGTCCCTGTTCCCCTTACCAGGGTACCCACTTGGATACTGAGCTACCATGGGCTACATGTGAGCAAAGGTTCTAGGTTAGATCCATACATGGACTTTGGTTGGAGAAACAGTCTCATATAAGACCCCTGTGCCCAGACATATTTGGTCCTTTTGGAGCTCCGGTCCTCTCCATGTCATATTAACTCCCCCTTTTTTCATATGATTCCCTACACTCTGCCCAAGGTTTGGTTATGAGTCTCAGCATCTGCTTTGATACACTGCTAGGTAGAGTCTTTCAGAGGCCCTCTGTGGTAGGCTCCTGTCCTGTTACTTGTTTTCTTTTACATCCAATGACCATCCCATTTGTCTTTATAAGTGAGAATTGATCATCTTACCCCCGGGTCCTCTTTCTTGTTTATCTTCTTTAGGTGTATAGATTTCATTATGTTTATCATATCTTATAGGTTTAAATAAGTGAGTATATACCATGTGTGTCTTTCTCTTTCTGGGATACTTCACTCAAAATGATATTTTCTAGATTCCACCATTTGCCTGCAAATTTCATGATTTCCTTGTTTTTAATTGCTGAGTGGTAATCCATTGTGTAAAAATACCACAATTTCTGTATCCATTTCTCTGTTGATGGACATCTGGGTTGTTTCTGGCTGTTACAAATAAAGCTGCTACAAACATGGTTGAGCAAATGTCCTTGTTGTGTACTTGAGAAACTTTTGGATATATGCCTAGGAGTGATACAGCTGGATCTTGAGGAGCACTATTTCTAGTTGTCTGAGGAAGCGCCAGATTGATTTCCAAAGTGGTTGTACCAGTTTACATTCCCATCAGCAATGAAGGATGGTTCCCCTTTCTCCACAACCTCTCCAGCATGTGTTGTCATTTGAGTTTTTTATTTTAGCCATTTTGATGTGTGTAAGGTGAAATCTGACAGAGGGCTGATATCCAGAATATATAAAAAACTAAAGAAGTTAAAAAGCAATAAATCAATCAATCCATTTAAAAAATGGAGTACGGAGCTAAACAGAGAATTCTCTGTAGAGGAATATAGAATGGCAGAGAAACACTTGAAGAGATGTTCAATGTCCTTATCCATCAAGGAGATGCAAATCAAACGACCCTGAGATTTCACCTGACACCCATTTGTTTTTCTAAATGAGGATTGATCATTGTACCCTGGGTCCTCCTTCTTGTTTAGCTTCTTTAGGTATACAGATATCAGTATGTTTATCCTATCTTATAGGTCTAGTATTTGCTTTTAAGTGAGTATATAGTGTGTGTGTCTTTCTGCTTCTGGGATACCTCACTCAAGATATTTTTTTTCTAGATCCCACCATTTGCCTGCAAATTTCATGATTCTTTTATTTTTAATTGCTGAGTAGAGTTCCATTGTGTAAATGTACCATGATTTCTGTATCTATTCCTTAACTGAGGGACTTCTGGGTTGTTTTCAGGTTCTGGTTATTATGAATAAAACTGCTACAAACTTGGTTCAGCAAATGTCCTTGTGTACTTGAGCATCTTTTGAATATATGCCTAGGAGTGGTATAGCTGGATCATGAGGAAGTGCTATTCCTAATTGTCTGAGAAAATGCCAGATTGATTTCCAAAGTGGTTGCACAAGTTTACATTCCCACCAGCAATGGAGGAGGGTTCCCCTTTCTTCATAAACTCTCCAGCAGGTGTTGTCACTTGAGTTTTTGATCTTAGCCAATCTGATGGACATAAGGTGAAATCTTAGGGTCATTTTGATTTGCATCTCTTTGATGACTAAGGATGTTGAGCATTTCTTTAATTGTTTCTCTGCCATTCTGTATTCCTCTACAGAGAATTCTCTGTTTGGCTCCATACCACATTTTTTAATCGGATTGCTTGGTTTGTTGCTTTTTAACTTCTTTAGTTCTTTATCTATTTTGGATATCAGCCCTTGGTCAGATATAGGGTTGGTGAAGATCTTTTCTCAGTCTGTAGGCTGTCCTTTTGTTATGAGGACAGTGTCCTTTGCTTTATAGAAGCTTTTCAGTTTCATAAGGTCTCATTTATTGATTTTTTGATATTAGGGCCTGTACTGTTGGTGTTCTGTTCAAGAAGTTGTTTCCTATGCCAATGAGTTCTAGTTTCTTCCCCACTTTTTCTTCTAACTGATTTAGTGTGTCTGGTTTTATATTAAGGTCTTTCATCCACATAGACTTTAGTTTTGTGCAGGGTGATAAATATGGATCTATTTTCAGTTTTCTGCATGTAAACATCGAGTTGGATCAGCACTATTTGTTGAAGATGCTATCTTTTTTCCATTGTATGGTTTTGCCTTCTTTGTAAAAAAATCAAGTACCCATAGGTGTGTGGGTTCATTTCTGTGTTTTCTAATTGGTTCCATTGATCCACCATTTTGTTTCTATGCCAATACCATGCAGTATTTATTACTATTTTTCTGTAGTACAACTTGAGATCAGGGATGGAGATACCTCCAGATGATCTTTTATTGTAGAGGATTGTTTTAGCAATTCTGGTTTTTTTTTTTCCATATGAAGTTGAAAATTTTTATTTCAAGCTCTGAAAAGAATTGTGTTGGTATTTTGATGGGAATTGCATTGAATCTGTAAACTTCTTTTGGCAGAATGGCCATTTACACTATGTTAATCCTGCCAAGCCATGTGCATGGGAGATCTTTCCACATTCTGATATCTTCTTCAATTTCTTTCTTCAGAGATTTGAAGATTTTTCAAACAGGTCTTTCACCTGCTTGGTTTGAGTCACACCAAGGTACTTTATGTTATTAGTGGTTATTGTGAAGGGTGTTTTCCCCTTAATTTCCTTCTCAGCCCTTTTGTCTTTGGTATACAGGAGGGGTTCTGACTTTTTTGAGTTAATTTTGTATCCAACCACTTTGCTGAAGGTGTTGTGCTAGCTAGTTATGTCAACTTGACACAAGGGATATAGTCTTCTGAGGAAAAGAAAATTTTGTTGTTTTTATTAATTAATTTATTTCTGTTACATCCTAGTAGGAAGTGCCTTTCTCTCTCTTCTTTCAGTCCATTTCTTTTTTCTCCCCTTTTTTCCTCTCCCAGGTGTCCCCCTACCTTTCTCTCAGTGAAGGAGAACTATTCCATGGGTATGAACCTGCCTTGGCATATCAAGTACAACTGGGCCCATCTTCTTCTATTGAGGCTAGACAAGGCTCTCTAGTTAGGGGAAAGGGATCCAAAATCAGGGAACAGAATCAAAGGCAGCCTCTGATCCTGATGTTAGAGATCCTACCTGAGGACCAAGCTGTACATTTTTTATATATGTGTGTTTTGGGGATGGGGTTTGAACCATTCCATGGATGTTCTCTGGTTGATGGTTTAGTCTCTGTGAGCCCCTATGGGGCCAGTTTAGTTGATTCCATAGGTTACCTTGTGGTGACATTGACCTCTCTGGCCTTGAAGGACCTCTCAATTCTTCTTTCCATCCTTCCATAACGTTCTTATTCCCCCAGAGCTTTGGCTATGAGTCTCTGCATCTGTTTTTATCAGCTGCTGTGTGAAGTGACTCAGATAACTTATGCTAGCCTCTTGTTTGCAAGAATAGCAAAATCTTACTATTAGTATCAGTGGTGGGCTCTCTAATGGCATGTGCCTCATGTCGGCCAGGCCATTGATATGCTGGGTGGAAAGTTTTGTGTGGGGGTTGGTGCCCCCTCCCTTCTCCTGGGAGTCCCACCTGGCTAGAGGAGGAGGCCAATTCAGGCTCCATAGCCCCTGCTGCTAAGTGTCAGCTAAGATGACTCCACAGAGTTCCTGGCGTCTCCTGGTCCTATAGGTGCTCCCCACCGATTTCACTTCTCTCTCCCTGTCCTCCCACACCTGATCCCCATTCCATTCCCCTCCCTATCCCCTCTCTCACCCAGTTCCCTCCCTCCCTATCTCAGAGGTCTATTTTATTTTATTTTTCTGAGTGAGATTTAAGTCTCTTCCCTTGGGCCCTCCTTGTTACTTAGCTTCTTTGGGTCTGTGGATTATAAGATCATTATCCTATACTTTATGGGTGAGGTTCCATCTCACACCAGTAGAAATGATTAAGATTTAAAAAACAAACAAACCTCAAGTAGCAGCACATGCTTGTGAGGATGTGGAACAAGAGGAACCCTCCTCCATTGCTAGTGAGAACACAAACTAGTACATTTTGGAAATCAGAAAATTGGAAATAATTCTACCTCAAGACCCAGTTATACCACTGCTGGGCATATATACAAAAGATGCTCCACCATACCACAAGGACACTTGCCCAGCTATGTTCATAGCAGTTTTTTTCATTGTAGCCAGAAACTGGAAACAGCCTATATGTTCCTCAATTGAAGAATAATATCTGTCTGTTGGGCATCCTGTAAAACATTTTCTCGTTTAGTGATTGATTGGGTTGGGTCCAGTCCATTCTGAGTGGTGCCACTCCTCGGGATGGTGGTCCTGCGTCCTATAAGAAAGCAGGCTGAGTGGGCCATATATAGCAAGGCAATAACTGGAACTCCTCCATGGTCTCTGCATCAGCTCTTACCTCCAGGTTCCATCCCTGTTTGGGTTCCTGCCCTGACTTACTTTAATGATGGACTACAATATGGAAGCGTAAGCCAAATAAGCCCTTTATACCCCAATTTGATTTTACCACAGCAATAGAAACCTTGCCTATTATTAAGGATCTTTTTAAATGTAATTTATTTATTTTTATATTAATCACAGGTTAGTTACTTTGTATCCCAGTCGTAGCCCCCTCCTTCATTCCCTCCCACTCTCCCCATCTCTCCCTCATCTCCTCCCTGCCCCCTCCAAGTCCACTGATGGGGGAGGACCTCCTCCCCTTCCATCTGACCCTAGTTTATCTTGTTTCTTCAGGGCTGGCTGCAATGTCCTCTTCTGGAGTCTATCTAGGCTGTTCCTCCCAGGTGTGTGTGTGTGGGTATTATTTTTTTTTAATTTATTTTTATCTCAATCACAGGTTAGGTACTTTGAATCCCAGGCGTAGCCCCCTCCCTCAGTCCCTCCTACCCTCCCACTCCCTCCCTCATCTCCCTCCTCCCCTCCCCCTCCAAATCCACCAACAGGGGAGGACCTCCTCCCCTTCCATCCAACCCCAGCTTATCCTGACTCCTCAGGGCT
>JAQQSO010007603.1:0-10501 GCA_028658305.1 Pachyuromys duprasi | reverse complement strand
GTTGTTTCCCTAATTTCCTTCTCAGCCCTTTTGTTTTTGGTGTACAGGAGGGCTTCTGACTTTTTTTGAGTTGATTTTGTATCCAGCCACTTTACTGAAGGTGTTTCTCAGTTGAAGGAGTTCTCTGGTTGAATTTTTGGGGTCACTCATGTATATTATCATATCATCTGCAAATAGTGATACTTTGACTTCTTCATTCCCAATTTGTATCCCCTTAATCTCCTTTAGTTGTCTTATTGCTCTAGCTAGGTCTTCAAGTACTATGTTGAAGAGATATGGAGACAATGGGCAGCCTTACCTAGTCCCTAATTTCAGTGGGATTGATTTAAGTTTCCCTCCATTGAGTTTGATGTTAGCTATAGGCTTGCGGTATATTGCCTTTACTGTGTTTAGGTATGTGCCTTGGATCCCTAATCTCTCCAAGACTTTAAACATGAATGGGTGTTGGATTTTGCTAAATGATTTTTCGGCATCTAGGGAGATGATCATGTGGTTTTTCTCCTTCAGTTTGTTTATATGGTGGATCACATTGATGGATTTGCGTATATTGAACCACCCTTGCATGCCTGGGATGAAGCCTACTTGGTCATGGTGGATGATATCTTTTATGTGCTCTTGGATTCGGTTTGCAAGTATTTTGTTGAGTATTTTTGCATCAATGTTCATAAGAGAGATAGGTCTGAAGTTCTCTTTTTTTGTTGGCTCTTTGTGTGGTTTAGGGATCAAGGTTACTGTGGCTTCATAGAAAGAGTTCAGTAATTTTCCTTCTCTTTCTATTTTATGGAACACTTTATAAAGAATTGGTTTTAGAGCTTCTTTGAAGGTCTGGTAGAATTCTCCACTGAAACCATCTGGCCCAGGGCTTTTTTTGGTAGGGAGGCCGTTGATCAAAAGTAAGGATTGGGGTGAGAGGAGAGCAAAGAAGGCTTAAAGATAAGAGATTTTCAATGGCTGAGGAGGTGATTTAGGGTTTAAGAGCACTGACTGCTCTTGCAGATGACCCAGGCCCAATTCCCAGCACCTAAATGGTAGCTTACAACTGTCTGTAACTTCAGGTCCAGAAGAACAGATGGCCTCATCAGATACCAGGCATGCACACAGTTCACAGATATTCACACAGGCAGTAACACAGATACACAATAAGACAATGGGGGCCAGGGTGGGTAGAAAAGGCAAGTAAGAGGAGTTGATGAGTTTAAAAAAGCTTATGTTCCGGTTGTAGTTAAAGACACAACAAAAGTAAAACGTGGGAAAGATTTTTCAAAAGGCATCACAAACATGACTCTTGCCAGTGGGAGGATTCAAATATCTTGGACCCAGAGGAAGAGACAGGAAAAGGGCAAATGTTGTGGGACATATTAAGTACTAAAAGGGAAAGAGACTTGTCAGAGAGATGCTCTCCATCACAGAGGAGAAGCATCTCTTTCCACACTGTGGTTACCCAAACAGAGGTAGAAAGAATGAAGTGGCATGAATTTTATTGAGCAGGTTCCAGTGATTCAGAGAGGACACTTAACCAGATGAAGAGAGGCAAGTGGGTAGAACAGGTGGAGTTAAATGAGTGGAGAGAAACAATTTTGGAATATGGTTGATGGCAGGGGCCAGCATAAGCAAATGCTTTGCATGCAGGAAGAGCCAAATCAGCAGTTAGATTTGGTTAGGTGGGGCAGGGTCCTTTGCAAAGAAGCCTGGTGTCCCCCTTGTAGGTTTCTGTACCAAATGTAAGTGAAACCACAAAACTGAGTTACTCCATGCATTAAAAGAAATTTTTATTGGGGATTAGACTGCCAAGGCTATCAAACTGGGTACATTTGAAGCAAAATGTCAGAAAAGCAAGTGTATGTTATTTAACAGCAAGGGGGAGGTCTTTGAGTGGATGCAGGCTTTTTTTTTTTTTTTTTTTTTTTGGTGAGGAACTAGATCCCCTTGCCTGAGGTAGTTGACCTTTGTGGGCAGATTAAGGGAGGTTCCTAGAAAACAAAATCCTACCTTATCCAGAATCCTAAGGAATGCTAAATTTAGGCTCATCCAGTAATCCAGTAATCATTCTTCTGCTTATGAGGCCAAAGTTCTCCTGCTTAGGACATTGTCATTAATCCTGCCATTTTGGGGGACCACGTGGAATCTAACACTCTATGATGAAAGAAGCATGAAAAGTGTGGAAATAGAAGGACTTGGAGGGGACAGAAGCTCCACAAGGAGACCAAAAGAGCAAACAGTTCTGGGTCCAGGGAGCCTGAAGAGACTGATGGTCCAACCAAGGACCATGCATGTAGAGGACCTAGACTTTCTTCTCAGATGTAGCCTGCAGGGAGCTCAATCTCCATGTAAGATCCCTAGTAAGGGGAACAAGGGCTATTTCTAATATGGACTCTGTTGCCTATTCTTTGATCACTTCCCCCCTGGTAGAGAGGTCTTGCCAGGTCACAGAGAAAGAGGAGGAAGAAGATGCAGCCAGTCCTAATGAGTCCTGATAGGCTGGGGTCAGTTTTTAAGGGAGGAGGGCACCCTTTTCTGTGGACTAGGGGAGGGTTATTGGTGCAGAAGAGGGTAGGAGGGTGGTACCAAGAGGAGACAAGAGGTGAGGCTACAATCAGGATGCAAAGTGAATAAATTAAAAAACAGAAAATAAAGAAATCAAGGCAATCACATTTTAAATTAGTGTATTTTAAGAACAACATATGAAAGTATGAATATTAACAAAAATCTAATTAGTATTTGTCTACATCTTAAGGTAGAAAACTGTAAAAGAGTAAGTAATGTTGATGAATTATTTTTAAAACTAGAATTTAAATCATAGATGTCTTTGATGTGTTAAATGTAAATCAAAGCATATCAAAAGCCTACTTTTGTTTTTCAAGTTTTAATGTGTTTGCTTTCTAAATTAGCAATGTCTTCTTGGTCATCTGTTTCTAATGCCACTTTTTCTTAGAATAAAAAGACATCATATTAAAAAACATCATAGATAATTTATAACAGATAAATATGTTAATGACAACAAAGGGAGAACTATATTTCAATTGTAGGAAGCTTATTGCTTTGCCACTGACGTTGTGATAAATTAATTTCTTAATATTGTAAGAATCTAACAAATATTTGGCTTGAAGTGTGTTCCCTTCCGCTTGCCTCTATTGGGAACACCCACACTTCTATGATAGTTTAAGAAATATTTTATCTGATACGGAATGGATTATATCTGGAGACCCATTCTTCTGGAAAAAACTGTCTTATCCAAAGCCCAGCTGCTGAGCAGTGGTTGCTGTTATTAAGGAGCTTGGCCTGTTGGCGTGCAGCAGAGAAGAGGCACCTGTGGCTGCTTATCCCACTCTCCACAACACCCTTGTTCACTTCAGCCGAAATGATGCCATCACCAACAATCTGTCTTTTCCTCTTGCTAGTCTTTAAACAGAGCAGGCAAGCAGGGGTGGAAACCTTTCCATGAGTTTCTCAGAAGTGTGCATTGGTCTCAACACTATATCTCAGTGGTCCAGAAACCAGTGTGAAAAATGGATCTTTTTCCACCATGGAAAAAGAAATATTTTCCTTGACAAAATGAACGGATGACATTATTCATATCACAAGTGAGCATTCATTTACAAATAATAGTATAGCATAGATTTGAGAATTTATTTTTAGACACTTTCTTCCTGCAAGTTACTCCAAAGTGGTGAACAGTGACTGTAGTGCTTGCTGTTCTAACTTTACTTTTGGTTTATATTTGGGTTACAGCAGAAATAAAATATCAGGATAGAACTTGCTAGAATAACCAATAAAAAGGAAATCCACTTAAAAATAAGATATAGATTTAAAAACAGAAATCACATAAACAAACTAAGATATTTTTGTGACAAAATATGCAAAATAGAGAAATATAAAACTGGAAATATTTTACCCCCAAATCCCTTTTTGCTTTATAGCTGGATTTCTGTTACACCTTTCTGGAGATGTTTGAATCCAAAAAGAAGTAAAATGAACTTATAAACTATTTTTTTTCCTAAAAAAGTTTTATTAGTGATTTTGCTTAGCTAAACATCAAATAAAACTAAACATACTTATTATCATCATCATCATCATCATCATCATCATCATCATTATTTGTGTGTTATGTTTGTCTGGTACTAAGTATCACACTGAAGTCCTCATGCTCAGGCATGCTAGGACTATCTCTACAACTGAGCTACATCATTTGACATCTGCATTCATTTATCCTAATTGAAGAGCTTGAAATTGATGCTTAGCAGTACTGTTATATCTATTCTTTAGCAAGTTTGGATATACTACTTAAAGGGGAACAAAATCACAAAATAAATTATGACTACTCAATCACTATTCATTCTTACAAGTACATGTATAACACTGTCCATGAGCTATAAATGTGTATAAGAAGCTAAGCATTTCCTTTTCTAATGAAGGCTTTTTTGTTTGTTTGTTTTGGGAGACAGTAGTTCTTAGTGTAGCACTGGTGTCCTGGTACTGGCTTAGTAGACCAGGCTGGCATCCTACTCAGGGATTCACCTGCCTCTCCCTCCCAAGTGCTGGGATTAAAGGCGTGTGCCAGCACTGCTAGCCCTAAAGCAGGTTATTAAGATATCATCAAATTAATATGCTACAGAACTTTGCAGTGGCTGAGAGGATCATTCCCTTCTAAACGGAAATATGTTTGCATATTTATAATTCATGTGTATTTTCATAAGACAGTTTTGTAGATTTAAATTTTTTCTTTGGCAGAAAATCTTTAACCCTTGGAAAAAAGACACAATCAGTACAAGACCAGATTTCTTCACTAGCATAAGAATCCATAAATAAAAATTATTCATTCAGAGACCAGGGAGAGGGCTCAGTGAGGAAATTGCTTGTTATGCAAATGTGAGGACCCGATTTTCAAGCTCCAGCACTCACCTCAAAAGCCAGATTCCATGACATGAACCTATAAAATCAGGCAGAGTCAGCAGAGACAGGTGGATCCTGGGGGCTTGCTGGCTGGCCATCTAGCCCAGATACTGACCTCCATACCCAGCCAAAGACAGTTTCAAAAAAGTAAGATGGCGAATGACAGAGGACGATATCTGATGTTGAACTTTCAACTAGGAAGAAAGCATTTCTGTATTCTCTCACAATACCAATTTATAGGTTAATTATTCAGACGCGTACTTTACACTTTTTACCGGAAAGGATTATGATTGTTTATGAATTTCTTTTTTTTTCCCCTCACACATATATACTACATGCCTTTGGGCACTTTATTCTTGATACCTTTTCTCCAATTTTCTGTCTTTTTATATTTTTTCATTTATTAAAGACGATTGTGTTTTCGGAGCCTTAACTCAAAAGTCATTCTAAAACAGCAATTGTTTTTCTCTAATGATTCTTTCTTTCTTTTTTATATTTATTCATTTATTAATTATTCAGTTTATATGCTGGCTGTGGCTCCCTCCCTTATCTCCTCCTAGTCCCATCCTCCCTCACTCTTCTCCCACTATGCCCATCCCCTAGTCCACTGATATGAGAGCTTCTCCTCCACTTCTATCTGACCCTAGCCTATCAGGTCTCATCAGGCTGGCTGCACTGTCTTCCTGTGAGTCCTGGGAAGGCTGCACCGCCAAGGGGGAAGTGATAAAAGAGCAGGCCAATGTATTCATGTCAGAGACAATCCTTGTTCCCCTTACTAGGGAACCCACTTGAAGACTGAGCTTCCATGGGCTACATCTGAGCAGGGGTTCTATGTCCTCTCCATTCATGGTTCTTGGTTAGAGTATCAGTCTCTGCAGATGCCTCTGGGCCCAGACTTTATGGCTTCATTGGTCTCATTATAGAACTCCTGTCCCCTCCAGATCTTTCTGTCCCTCTCTTCTTCCATAAGATTTCCTGCACTCTGCACAATGTTTGGCTATGAGTGGAGATATATCCCATATTATGTGAGCCATATAATATGGGATAAACGTACTAAAAACTATAGTCTTAAAGAAGCTCAACAACAAGGAGGACCTTAGGGAAAATTCTCAATCCTCACTCAGAAGGGCAAACAGGATAGACATTGGAAGTGGGAGAAGACAGGGAACAGGACAGGAGCCTACCACAGAAGGCCTCTGAAAGACTCTACCCATCAGGGTATCAAAGCAGATGCTGAGACTCATAGCCAAACTTTGGGCAGAATGTAGGGAATCATTTTATTGCCTTTAACAGTATGTTTTTGAAATATCTTTGAGAGTTAATTGAGCTGTTGTAAAATCTATCTCTTTGTCATTTGTTGATCACATTCTTTAAGTAGGTAGATTTAAAACTGTGTTCTAAATCTAGTGTGTCCATGCATTTTGACCATTTATTTGTTTTTAAAAACGGTAACAGAAAAATAAACAATATCTTGTTTGTGTGTCTTTTAATTGTGAGGAGGCTTAGAAAAGGTTCAGTCAGCTGAAAATGAGCTATCTACAAATAAGCTTACTTAGAAACTGATTAGCAATTTAAATGACTAAGTTAATAAGATCCAATTATAGCTAATTTCCCCATCCTTTCTTTTGCTTGCCCTCCCACAGGCCTCTGAGTTTGAGTGCCTTGCATGAGTTCCTGGGAGCAGACAGGAGGGGAGATTGGTGCACCAGGCAATTGGCAGAGAAGGAAAGCTCAATTCAATTGGTGACCCTAGCTACAAGCTGTCCCAGATTCTGTCCCTTCTAAGCACTTGTGGACACCAATACCTACATAGTTACATGAACTCTCTTTCTTTCTTCCTTCATTTCTCTCTCTCTCTCTCTCTCTCTCTCTCTCTCTCTGTTTCCTCTGTGTGTATATCTTATAAGCACTTGTGAGCACCAAGACTTCTTTAGTTTTAGGAAGTTCTGTCTCTTTCTTGCTCTCTCTCTTCTCTCTCTCTCTGTGTATATGTATGTTTACTCTGTGTGAATATGTCTGTCTGCATGTATTACATACATGTGCTCACATATTCCAAAAATACCCATATTTTGTTTCTTTTTATTTTCAAACCTTTGGTCCACCTTTTAAAAATTCCTTTAGTCATGTACCCTCCAATGTGTCACATTGCCAGTTCCTCTTTCTCTTTTGCCAATTTTTGATTCCACATCTTAAATTATTAATCTCCTTCCGTTCTGCCCTTTTAAATTCTTAAACTTTTCTAATCTGTCCCTTAAAATCTTTTAAAAGTGTGTGTGTGTGTCCAGTGCTGTGCATGCCAGATTCTGTGTGTTCTCCTGTGTTCAGCATCTATCTAACAGGAAGAGCTTGGTGAACAGACTCAGAATACTTCATATAGCTTACACAGATTCTGTAGACACAAACTCCGGTTTTCATGCATCTTGAGTCATCTCTCAAAGACCAGTGCCTAAATTTTTTTAGTGTATTTTTTCTCTAGTTTTATGCCTCTGAAACATTAACCTATTGATTTTAATTGACATCTTTATAGTATTAGTTAAGAATACCACAGTTATTGATAGTGTATTTAAAGTAATTGATGGCATTTCATATAATTTTCTTTGATTTCTGAATAGAGTGAATTGATTATCTTCTTGTCTGTGCTAAAATACAGAGATGTGGTTGGTTTTGCCTAGCATTGTGCTCCTCAAAAGATACTAATATGCGCATGCTACATTTTTTAAATTGAAAAGCTTGAAGTTGTAAAGCCAAACAGTTGAAGGAATTGAAGATAGTCATTACCAAGTACCTGATAAACATTGCCTCTAGAGCTTAGAAACAACTTCTTCAACAGGCATGCCAGATTTATTCTATCTGCATAAGGGAGGCAGCAGGTTCATATGGAAGAGTCTTTGCTTGATATTTGAGATGCAGTATAGTGTGTAAGAGAAACATTAACAACTTTGAAACATGTAGAACACTTCAGATTGTAAAATGAAAATGAGAATTCAGCTACTAGTTATTTTGAGAAAGGAAGGATAGGTGATTTCTCAATGAAGACAATGGATCCTGCTTTAAACAATATTTTAATGACAAAATATATAGCATTTTAGATAGTCACATATATATGACAAAATAAATGGTTTCTAATTTTGTTAGCTTTAGCACTGGTATTTTTATTTTAATCACTAGAATATATTTCTCTCTTTCTGGAAAGTATAATATTTACTATGTATGCTATATCAAGCTTATCAAGTTCTTCCTTAAAAAGTTTACTGAATATAGTTTATACAACAAGATCTTTTGCATTTTAACATTATTGATTGGCTTCAAGAAAAGGACAAATATCAAAAGTGCAATAGTGGCACTTATGGGAATAAGTGTCATCTGGCTAATTGACTTTAAAAACCCCTTCACAAAATTGAGCTCATACCTGATCTGAAAACATGGCTAAATTTTAAAGATTTAGGATTTTTCCTCTTTATTTTGGTTTTGTTTCAATTTACATGGATGGGTGTTTGCATGTGGGTATAAAAAATGTATATGGGTGCCCAAGGATACCAGAAGAGTGTGTCAGAACCTTTGGAATTAAAATTGATCATGAACAGTGAAAAAAAAAGGAAAGGAGAAATAATGAATTTGAACATCTGAACACTTAATTTTAGGTCAGCATGCCTGCTGAACACTGAATTTCTAACTCCTAATTCAATTTTAAATGGATCTTCACACATTGGAGTATACATGTTTAATATAAAATTAAGTAGCAGAAAATAAAAAAATGAATGCTTGGTAAATTGATAAAAAATACATATTTGAGGTAATATATATCGATGTATGTATTATATACAAACATATAAGTATATACATATATGTATATACATAGCTCTATAAATATAAATATATAAAATATATGTATTTATATAAAATATATGCTATATAATTAGTCTCATCTATAATTTTGAACATAAATTACCAATCCTAAAAAGGGCATGCTTTAAGATTGCCAATTTTTTTATGATACTTATTCTCTCAGACAAAAGTTATAAAAACTGGAAAAAACAGGGAAATTGAAATTCTAAGTCAGTTATTTCTACAGATTCCTCCTTAGTTGAATTGTTGAGGTAATCTTAATGATGACCTATTTCTAGGCTAGACTATCTCATAACTTTTTATGTAGTAAATCTAAGATAGTGAGTAGTAAATTTTAGTTTTATTTACCCAATGCTCACTTGATGGTATAGTTATCTTGTCCAACTCACTGATGCCCTTTTACGACTACCCTTCTTTCTCTGTAGCTACATTTAAGTATTTGACATAGTTACTACTTCCTGTTATAGTTAACACATCCAGAAGATGTTGGTAATCTGGGAAATGCAAGAAGAAACTTAGGTGCATCATATGGTAGGGTACAGAATTGTCACAGTCATTATGCTTCCAACTCTAGATAAAGTCTGCCCTAACAACATGTGTACTGGTGTGTACATACAAACCCATAAAACAAGCAAACAATCAAAAACCAGCCATAACAGTATAAAACAACAGCAAAATCACAGCCATCCAGCCTTCTTAGCGTAAAAAAAAAAGAGAAAAATATCTCCCATATTATGGTCCTAAGGAGTGGTTGTGCTTTTTCAGCCCTTTGGTACAAGGTCAGCTGGTCACAAAGCAAAACTCCCCGGAGATACAGGATGAGTTCTGGATATCTATTGTCCAACATTGTGACAATTGCTATAAAAAATGTGTAAGACAATGGATTTTCAATAGTCACATAACAGCATAAGTATATAATCTGATGGCTGTGCTAATTAGTTTGATTTAGTTATCTCAAATTGTATATCTATATATCATACATATCTCTCTCTATATAAAAATTATGTATATTCTTGCATTAATATTTGTCTTATTATTTAGTGTTTAAGTTTTGTTTGGTTAGATTTTATTTAGATTATTTGTTTGATTCTTGAAGTAACAGACACCAATGAAACACAGATATGATGTCAGTTCAGGATCAGTATATGTCTAATATTATTACCACATGGACGTGTATGGTACAGGAAAATATGAGAGCTCAGAAGTAATCAACTGACTATACCCCTCTCTAATCTGTCCCCAAGAGCTTAAGGTGACAAAAGCAATCCCTTTCTTTGTAGGTGGCACTTGGTTTTCGTTTGTCATTTTACCATTATTTGACAAAAGTGAGAAAGTAGATTAATAATTTAAGCTTCAACATTCATTAAATTCCTATAGTGAATGACACTCTTAAATTTAAGAACAAGTATTATGAAGCAATGTCAACATGACGACGGTTGCCTTTTGATATAATAGAGGAATGCCATTTTTTAATTTTTTAATTTTTATTAATTACAGTTTATTCACTTTGTATACCCCCTGTACCTCCCTCCCACCTCCCCTCCAAATCCTACCTCCCCTTCCCCACCCATGTCCCTCTCCCAGTCCACTGATAAAGGAGGTCTTCCTTCCCCTCCCTCTGATCCTAGTCTATCAGGTCTCATCAGGAGTGGCTGCATTGTCTTCTTCTGTGGCCTGGCAAGGCTGCTCCCCCCTCAGGGGAAGGTGATCAAAGAGCAGGCCAATCAGTTCCTGTCAGAGACAGTTCCTGTTCCCCTTACTTGGG
>JAQQSO010007602.1:0-10501 GCA_028658305.1 Pachyuromys duprasi | reverse complement strand
TCTCTTGTGTCAGGAGTATTCTTCAAGAAGATGAGGGATTTCCAGTGGTTTGTGGTGTGTGTTTTGTCTCAGTTGAACTCTGTTGTGTGCTCTGTGTGCCCAGCTTCTTGCTCTGTGCTAGAAGCTGTGAGCACTGCAGGCTGGTCACCCCTCTGGGCTGGGGTCTTTACTCCTCACTTTGTGCTAGAGTCTGAGTGTCCAGGTTTGAGATGTCAGCTCATGGCTGTGCATTCTGCCCAGGGCTTGTTGTTAAGGGCTCTCCTCTGGAATGGAGATTTGGCGCCTCCTTCTGTGCCACAGCTGTGCACCAAGGTCTGAGATGATATTTGGGGCACACCCAGTGGGTTTGGTTTGGTGTGCATCTGCTGTAGGCAGGGCTGTCTGAAATGGTGCCCGAGGCCTTCTCTGTCTGGCCAGTGGACAGACACCCGAACTGGGGTTTTTGCTGGCGGAGGCATGCAGCTTTCTCCCTCAGTGTGTGGTCTGCTCAAGATGGTCCCAGGATCCTCTCAGCCGTGGGTTGAGACAGAATTAGGGTTCCTCCCAGATCTGCTGGCGGACTCACACACTGACTGAGTTTTTGCTGGCAGAAGAGTTCGGTGAGCGCCCCAGCAGTATGCTGACTGGTCAAAATGGTCCCCCAATCCACTCATCACTCAGTCTGGGGTGGTTCCGATGATTGGTCTGAGCCTGCAGCACACACGCGGGTTGAAGCAGAACCCGGGTGCAGTGTGAGCTTGTAGTGTGCAGTTCAGTTGAAAAAGGCACCCGGTTCCTCCTGAGACTGCCTGCGAGACTGTGTGATCCAGTATATAATGGTGGGTGCGGGCACCCAGTGAGGCTGCTAGTTCACATCAGAGCTGTGTGCTGCTGGTCACCGGGAAATTTCTCCAGGTAATAACTGGGTGTCCCTAGGGTTTTCCCACTTGATTTTCTCACAGTAGGAGTTCCGCTCACCTGGCACTCACAATGCTGGCGTTTTAGGTCCCAGAGTTCAGTCTCCTGGTCGCTGAGTTGTTTCTGCTCTCCTACTCCTCAGACACAGTGTTCTCTCAGGGCAGCCATCTTGGATCTCCGCAGCTTTATTTTTAAGAACCAGAATCTGGAAACAACCTAGAAGTCCCTCAACTGAGAAATAAATGCAGAAACTGTGGTACCTCTTCACAATGGGATATTACTCAGCAATTAAAAACAAGGAAATCATGAAAATTGCAGGCAAATTGATGGAACTTGAAGACATCATCCTGAGTGAAGGAACCCAGAAACAGAGAGACAGGCATGGAACACACTCACTAATAAGCAGATATTGCCCATATAATATAGGACAGCCATCTACAGACCTAAAGAAGCTATACATGAAATATGACCCTAGAAAGGATGCCTAAATATCATTCAGAATGAGAAATAGGCTAGACACAAGAAGCAGTGGAAGAGAAGAAACAGGATACTACAGAAGTCCTCTCAGAATTCCCTTTTTCAGTATAAGGTAATATCCAGGGTCTTCAGGTATTAACAGATAATGAATGTCTTGAGAGATCAACTTAGCCTATCACAGATCTGGACTAAACTCTCAGCAGAAATGGTGAACTAAATTCATATTTAGGTACTGTGCAATGAGTAACTCTTGAAATTAAATAAATAAACAAATAAATAAAACAAAATGAAAAAACCAAAAATCATTTAATGAATATCAGAAATCACAGTCATGGGGAATTTAAGATAAATCATAAATATTTCTTTTAGTTTGCCTTAAAAATACTAATTTGAAGAGAACTGGAGTTAGCTCTTCTTTAAAATTATGGTAGAATTCTGCACTGAAACCATCTGGCCCTGGGCTTTTTTTTTTTTTTTTTTGGATGGGAGACTTTTGATGGTCGGTTCTATTTCCATAGGCGATATAGGACTATTTAATTGATTTACCTGGTCATGATTCAGTTTTGGTACGTGGAATTGATCAAGAAAATTGTCCATTTCATTTAGATTTTCAAATTCTGTGGCATACAGACTTTTGAAGTAAGTCCTAATGATTGTTTGGATTTCTTCAGAGTCTGTTCTTATACCCTACTTTTCATTTTGGATTTTGTTTTTTTGGATAATGTCTTTCTGCCTTTTAGTTAGTTTGGCTAAGGGTTTGTCTATCTTGTCGATTTTCTCAAAGAACCAGCTCTCGGTTTCTTTGATTCTTTGAACTGTTTATTTGTTTCTAGTTTATATATTTCAGCCCTGAGTTTGATTACTTCTAGCCATATACTCCTTTTGGCTGTGTCTGCTTCTTTTTTACCAGGGCCATTAGGTGAGCCATTAAGTTGCTTGAGAGAGATGTCTAGAATTTCTTCTTGAAGGCACTTAGTGCTATGAACATTCCTTTTAGGATTGCTTTCATTGTGTCCCATAAGTTTGAGTATGTTGTGTCTTCATTTTCATTGAATTCTAGGAAGACTTTAATTTCTTTCTTTATTTCTTCCCTGTCCCAGCTGTCATTTAGTAGCAAGTTGTTCAGTTTCCATGTGTGTGTAGGCTTTTTGCTATTTCTATTGTTGGTGAGGTCCAGTTTTAGTTCATGGTGATGTATATATATATACATATAAACACATTTCTACTAACACAAATTTAAACTATTCAGTTTATATTCCCCACATCCATGTACCCCTGAAACCCTTACACAAGTCTGTGACACTGGGATCATGGTTGAAAGGGTCAAAGATTTTACTAAACAAATGACTTTGATAGTGTAGATATTTAGTATATCCTGGAATTAGGAAGGCAATTTTAAGTCTCTTGGGAAGAAAAGTTCTGGCATTAGATTCTGGTATATAATTTTCAAAATTCAGGACACAACATTCCTACTTCACAAGCTTGTCATATAATCATGTAAACATACAAATGATATACACTAATGCTATACATTATGGAACATATGGTTATAACTTTGGATGTAGAAAATAGAACCATGAAAGTCCTCCATCATTTAAGCAAACTTCAAACTTTAAATAGCTATTTTTTAAAGTAATGAAACAATAAGAAATAAGCTATGCTGTACATACAAAATGTCACTTAGAAATAAAAAGGCACAATAGCGCAGTAGATACTGTTGCTAATGTGTTATTCTTCCATCCTTTTCTGTAACTGATTAACAAGAGAAAAGTAAAAGGTTAATTTTCTAATTACATGCTTCTCTGAGGGAAATTATGCATGCTACCACATTCATTGACACACTATAATGGGCATTTTATGGAAAACTGATTTTCCCTGAAGCTAAAACAATCAGAAGTGTATTTTTAGGAAGTAAGTAGGCAGGAAGCAAACAGTGAAAAGACGTAATTCTACCAAAAAAAATGTTCATGAACAGCTTTTGATTTTGAAGAAAAAGGTGTAATTCACAAGTCATTCACTCCAACTGGACAATTCAAGAATAAGCCTGAATCATACCTATCTCTTACTCTTGTCTTCCTTTCTCAGGAAACATAATCTTATTTATGTAAGAACTTATTTATTCCTTAAAAGATAGAAATGGTTCTATTGAGTCTATAACTGAATTTTAAAGTATGGTATTGTATATATAGCAATGAATACATTGTCACGTATTGGCCTCTTGATACATTGTAAATGAGTCATAAGAGAAGCTAAAAGTGGAAGAATGAAGTGTATGTTAAGAAAATCCGTAATTAGAAGTGTCTACATATTATAGACATTTCTGAGATCATTTGGTTTATTGTTTGTGAGGAAAGATTGTTTTGGAGCCAAAGATAAAAATATTCATATGATATCATTTCTGAGTTCAGAGCATTCAAGTTAAAATATGAGTACATTAATGGTTAATCTCATTCAAAATTGTGACAGAGTCTCCAAGGTTTGAATGCAATCTGTTGTTTGCTTATTTCCTTTTGTGTTTGTTCATGACACGTTAAAAAGAGAAAGTTCCCTTAAAATGATATCTACCTTCCCAACTGTAAACTACACAGTTGCATTTTTAAAATAAATACTATGCTCTATAGCATATTTCTAGAAGATATTCATGCTTCAAAACTTAATACCCAAAAAAACCCTTAATATCCATTAAGCAACAATTCCACTTATTTCTCCTAGCTCTTGGCAACAATTTCTAGTCTCTATGAGTTTGTTTATTTCAAGTGTTTTTTAGAAATAGAAAAGCTTCTTGATATTATTTTTGGCAATGATTTCTTCAGTTTGACACCAAAAGCATAGGAAATGGAACCAAACATAGACAAAAGGAACTATATCCACCTTAAAAGCTTCTTCACACCAAAGTGCAAAAATCAATAAAGTAAAAAGAAAATCCACAGAATAGGAGAAAATATTTGCAAAAGTTCTAACTGATGAGGCTAGTATGTGTGTATTTTGTAAAACAACCTACAATTTAGTAACAAAGAAGCAACCCAACATTTTGAGTGGCCAAAGGGTAAAAGTAAATATTTATTCAATGGAAAGAGTAAAACTGACCAACAATACAGGAAAGTCTGTTCAAGTCCTCAACCATCAGGAAAAAATAAGTAAATCAAGGCCTCAGTAACTGACATATGACCTAGTAAGATAGCCAGATGGCCATTTTCTCTCTCTCTCTCTCTCTCTCTCTCTCTCTCTCTCTCTCTCTTTCTCTCTCTCTCTCTCTGTGTGTGTGTGTCTTTCTCTTTCTCTCTCTCTTACACACACACACACACACACACACACACACACTCACATATCACACATACATTCATTAATATATCAAGTGTTTATGTAAATATTCACAATCAAGAATCTAAAAATCTTCCCATGGACAGGAATATGAGAGAAACCATTATAGAACTTTTTGTGAGGTCTCTCAAAATAAGAGTAGAAATATCTCATTGTGGATGATTATTTTTTTAGTTCCATTTCCCTGAAAATATATCACAGTTTACATGTTCTTTATCTATTTTTTTGTTGAAGGTCATCTGTGTTGTTTCCAACTTCTGACTATAATGAATACAGCATCAATGAGTTTGTTTTAGTAAATGGCTCTGTGGTATGATGGAGCAACATTTGGGTATATGCTCAAGTGGTATTAGCCTGATCTTAAAGTAGATTGATTCCATTGTTCCTGAAAATGTCATCCTAACCCTGGCCCAGAAGATTTATGCACTATGTATTCCCCTATATGTTGATATTAGCTGCGAAGTTAATGACAATTATGCTCTAATCCACTGAGCAATTGAAGGTAGATATAGAGTAAGGGACCAGGTAGAAGACACAGATCTACAGAGGCCCTCTGAAAGGCTGTACCCACCAGGAAGACACTGAGTCTCATAGCCAAACTTTGGGCAGAGTGTAGGAAACCTTATGGAAGAAGAGGGAGATAAAAAGACCTGGACAGGACAGGAACTCCACAAGGAGACCAACAGAGCCAGAAAATGGGCCCAGAGGGTCCTGAAGAAACTGATACTCCAACCAAGGACCAGGCATGGAGAGGACCTGGACCCCTGTTCAGTTTCTAAGTGGGTTCTCTAGTAAGGGGAGCAGGGGCTGTCTATAACATGAACTCAGTCTTCTCTTTAATCACTTCCCCCAGGGGAGTGCAGCCTTGCCAGAATACAGAGGAAGATATTGCAGCCAGCCTTGATGAGACATGATAGGCTAGGATCAGACAGAATGAGGAAGATATCCTCCCTTTTCAGTGGATTAGGGGAGGAGCATAGGGGGAGAAGAGGGAGTGAGGGTGGGACTTGGTGGAGATGAGGGAGGAGGCTGCAGCTGGGATACAAAGTAGATAAATTGTAATTAATTAATTAATTAAAAAGTTGGAAAATAAAGAAAAATATGACAATGTAGATTTATGGAAACCTGAGTTCAAAATCTCAAATCCCATGAAAAGATGGGTAAAATCGTGTGGAAAAAAAAAAGGAAAGGTAAATAGATAGTCATGGATGGATGAAGGGAAGGGGAGAGAATAGAATGTGAGAATAAATTAGGGAGGGGGATGGTGAGGGTGTTGTGGGAGAAATACAGGGTTTGCTATTTAAAATTAAGGGGCATTGGAGAGGAATTTGAAAAGGTAACAAAGTAGAAACTTCATAAAATACACGTATATGAAGGTAATTTAAATGAAACCTCCATATAAAAAGAAAAACACAGTACCAACTATGATCTCTTGTTACAAAATAAAACTTCCATCACTGGGATTGGGTTATGCCCAATATAATTGTGGGCCCAATATCCTCATGGGCACCCCAAAGACATAAGCTGTTGCCAAGAATGTAGATTACCCTTATAAAATTGACATCAAGGTCCCATTAATGAGGAGAACACACACACACACACCTCATTGAATATGGAAATGTCAAACTGGTGCCTACATTGAGAAATTTTTGTTTTGTTTTGTTACTCTTTGTCAAACATTGCAAATTAAGATAACACAGAATAAATCAGCATTGTATTAGAACCCTCCAAATGACTGTCATATGTAATATATTTATGTGATATCTTCTTTATTCACATGCTATTGTAAAATAAGTATAATATTTATCCTTTTACAGTTGAAAATTTAGGCAAAGTAATATTTAATAATTGAAAAAACCTACTAAGAGGAAGTAAAAGATTGTATACATCCAGGCTAACACTTTTTCTTTTTAAATTTATTATGTATACAGTGTTCTGCCTGCTTGTATGCCTATACAACAGAAGAGGGCACCTCTTATATATGGTTGTGAGCCACAATGTGGTTGCTAGGAATTGAACTCAGGACCTTTGGAAGAGCATCTAGTGTTCTTAACCTCTGAGCCTTCCCTCCAGCTCTCCCAAGCTAACTTTTTTTTATTTAACATTTTTGTTTTATGCTAATCACAGGTTATATACTTTGTATCCCAGTTGTAGCCCCCTCCTGCAGTCCCTCACTATCCCCCCTATCCCTCCCTCATCTCCTCCCTGCTCCTTTCTAAGTCCACTGATAGGGGAGGACCTCCTCCCCTTCCATCTAACTCTAGCTTATCAGGTCTCTTCAGGACTGGCTGCAATGTCCTCTTCTCTGGCCTAGCAAGGCTGCTCCTCCCTGGGGGGGGGGGCAGGGAGGGAAGTCAAAGAGCCAGCCATTGAGTTCATGTCCGAAATAGTCCCTGTTCCCCTTACTAGCGTACACACTTGGATATTGAGCTACCATTTGCTACATTCAAACAGAGGACAGGTGCTCCGCAAGGACCAAATATATCAGGGCACAGTGGTCGTTTATGAGACTGTTTCTCCAACCAAGGACCGTGTATGGATATAACCTAGAACCAAGCTAATTCTTGAGTGCAGGTTTTTTATCTCAAAAAACAGTACCTTTCCAATGTATTATTATTAAGATTAATGTAAAGTATGTATTAGCATATTACAATTGGAAAAGGATTGCATGTAAGCTATCTCATCTTATTTTAATGAAGGTACATGCTTCAGCAAAGTAAATATCATTTAATGTTTCTTAAAACCAATTAAAAGATTCATAGCAACTTTCATACTTTTTCTTATCAGAATCTGAAATCCAAGGGGAAAATGATAAGTATTTTCACACAATTTAGAAAGGACACATTATATTCAGTTGTAAAATCACATACAACCACAGCTACCAATGTAATGATCTTGTTACTATAATTATATGTTTAGATAACATGGTATACTAATCTACCCTGGCTGCCTTGACAGTCATTGGAATCCAAATGGAGAGAACATACACAGATTACTGAAAATATTCAGTAAACATCTAAGTACTGTAAATGTCTTCAGAATAATACATATAAATTATGGGGAGAGTTTTAAATTAAAGTTGACATAAACCTAAAGAATATATCATGGCACAGCACATAGAGTATGATGGGTTATCTCAATTCATTTCCTATGGAGGTGCTTCAACCAAATCTGAAGCACAAAACTATAATGTGTATTCAAGACAGCCATCTGCAAATAGTACTTAGCTGTTATCCTTTTACTGCCGTTGCCTTAGTTACTATTTTCACCAACATGGTTTATTTTGAGACAGTCTCCATCTTCATATATTTTTGTTTTCTCAAATTCACTCACAGGCAGTACCACTTTAGATGCAACATGTTCTTGCAAGCCAGGATCTTAAAGTAGTTCTGTCAGGAAGAATTCAAATGCACAGGCTTGGGTTGTTCATCTGTTCAAACACTGGTTATAGTTACCTAAAACTGTGTGTAGGAACAAGAAGTATACAGTAAGCTTTGAGTATTAGCTTCAGATTCAGCAAAGCAAGTAAATAAAGGTGCTGAATTTTCATATATTAATGAACTCAGTTTATTAATAAACTTTTTCTTTGTATTTTAAAATGGTGTTTTGATTGAAATAGCTTAAATTAAATGAACTTATGACCTAGTTACAGCAATATTTCATATTTCCTTTCTATAGAAGACTTTTCTAAAGTAGTACAGAAACACAATTTTTGTGAAAGAAACATACTTAACCAATATTAGATTTGAAATCTACAAAACCATAAATTAGTACATTTTCTAAAATCATAATAATTTGAATAAAAACAAAAATAATTCTATAAAAACTATATGATTAGCTCTTTCCTCTCCGAAACACAAATAAACAAACCAAATAAATGCACAGGAGTTAACATAATTTATTGCATAAAAGAAATATGGTTATTTCAATGAACAGAAAAACAACCATATTTTAAGAATATGTTGTTTTAATTAAGCAACATCAAAATTTAGACAAAATATTAATTGTGAAATATTAATCATTTTCACAATTAAATAGGACAAAATGATTGATTATAAATGATAGGTACCTAAATCAAAGGCACGTATAAGGTTTTAAATGATGAAGGAAATAAAAATGAGTTTTTCATAATAATATTTGAAGTTTCAAAAGACCATGTTATGTAAAAAAGATACAATAATGAATTAATGACATAACTAGGATTCCTGGAAGCCTGCTGTTTCTGCCACATAAATCATGGGACATGTTGTGCTCATTTTTGCTTAATAGCATCTTGCAGCTTCAGTAAACCATACTATGTTTTCTGTGGCTGGCTGAGACACAGAAGAATATGTTACAATGGTGTATGGCTCTGGGGTTACTCCACAGTTCTGTAAGAGGTAACAGATAATAATATTGATCTGAGGGTATGGCTGAGTTGTTAGAGTGCTTGCCTAGAAAGCATGAAGCCCTAGATTCAAAACCTAGTACATTCAAACCCAATATCACACAAATCAAAGATGAATCTGAATGCTAGTAATGTTAGAAATTGTTTAGGGAAGTCAGGATATAGAGATATAAAATGTCATTCTTGTCTACTTAAGTTAGGATAGCCTTGGATATATGAGACCCTGACTCAAGATAAAAATACAACTTAAAAGTTTAAAACATTATTTTGACAATGAAGTATAAACAGAGACCCAAATGTTTTCTCTAGTCAACACCATGCTTGATATCTTTTCTACAATAATACATAAGAAAAAAAAACTGATAATGCTTGAAAGAGACAATAAGATATTCCTGTTTATAATACACATCATAGTCAACATGGTAATACAAAAATGAAGTAAAAAATTTGACAATATATAAAAAGAACACAAATGGAGTTTGAAAACAGTTTAAAACAAATATATGCTTCAGGTTTAATATTCAAGGAACTAGTACATGAAAAATTAGTTTTTTTAAACATAATTTATTTATTTTTATATTAATCACAGGTTATGTACTTTGTATCCCAGACGTAGCCCCCTCTCTCTTTCCCTCCCACTCTCTCCATCCCTCCCTCATCTTCTCCCTGCTGTCCTCCAAGTACACTGATGGGGGAGGACCTCCTCCCTTTCCATCCCACCCTAGCTTATCATGTCTCTTCAGGGCTGGCTACAATGTCCTCTTCTGGGATTTAGCTAGGCTGTTCCTCCCGGGGGTGGGGGTGGGGGTTGTAGAGCCAGCCATTGAGTTCATGACCTAAATAGTCCCTGTTCCCCTTACTAGGGTACCCAGTTGGGTACTGAGCTACGATGGACCACATTTGAGCAGGGGTTCTAGGTTCTATCTATATATGGTCCTTGGTTGGAGAAACAGTCTCGTAAAAGACCCCTGTGCCCTATTCTATTTTGTCTTTGTGGAGCTCTTGTCCTTGCCAAGTCTTAATAACTCCCCTTATTTTCATAATATTCCCTGCCCTCTGCCGAAAGCTTGGTAATGCGTCTTAATATCTGCTTTGATACATTGCTATGTAGAGTCTTTCAGAGGCCCTCTTTGGTAGGCTTCTGTCCTGCTCCTTGTTTTATCCTACATTCAATGTCCATCCCATTTGTCCATCTAAGCGAGCATCGACCATACCAACCTGGGTCCTCCTTCTTGCTTATCTTCCCTGGGTGTATAGATTTCAGCATGACCTTCTTATCCTATAGGTCTATATTGGTGAGTATATACCATATGTTTCTTTCTGCTTTTGGGATACCTCACTCAGGATGATCATTTCCAGGTCCCACCATTTGCCTGGAAATTTCATGATTTCCTCATTTTTAAATGCTGAGTAGTATTC
>JAQQSO010007601.1:0-10502 GCA_028658305.1 Pachyuromys duprasi | reverse complement strand
GAGAGGTATTTCATTTCTGGTCTAGTCTATTTGGTGTTCTGTAGGCTTCTTGTATGTTGATGGACATTTCTTTTTTTAAGTTGGGAAAATTTTCTTCTATGATTTTCTTAAAAATATTTTCCGGTTCTTGGAGCCTGGAGTTTTCTTTTTTCATCTATTCCAATTATTCTTAGGTTTCGTCTTTTGATGGCATCCTTAATTTCTTTGATGTTTTGTGCTTGGGATTTTTCCAATTTTTTTTTCTTGAGTGAGGAATCCATTTCAGCCCATGTATCCTCCGCTCCCGAGATTCTCTCTTCCATCTATTGTATTCTATTGGTGATGCTTACCTTTGTGGTTCCTGATCTTTTCTCTAAGTTCTCCAGTTCCAGGTTCTTCTCCCTTTGTGTCTTCTTTATATATGCTAATTCTGTTTTCATGCTTTATACAGTTTCCTTCAACTGATTGACTGTTACTCCTATTTTGGTTGTTTCTTCTCTGTTTATCTTTGATTGTTCCTCTATATGGGCAGTTAATTTCTTCTCCATTTCTTTGAGGGCCTTGTTCATTTGCTCTCTTTGTCTCTCCTCTTGTTCCTCCATTATCTGCATAATCAAAGCTTTAAGATAATTTTCCTGTGTCTCCTCTGAATTAAAATCTCCACAGCATTTGGGTGTTTCTGGTGGGGCCATGGTGTCCTGATTTTTGTTGGTTAAGTTCTTTTGCCGATTTCTGGGCATTTGTTTATACATAATCAGGGAGCTGTTTGTGCCTTAAGGCTGTACTTCAGTCTGAAACTGTCAATCTCTTGTGTCAGGAGTATTCTTCAAGAAGATCAGGGATTTCCGGTAGTTTGTTAGTGTGTGTTGTGTCTCACTTGAACTCTATTGTGGGCTCTGTGTGCCCGGCTTTGTGCTCTGTGCTAGAAGCTGTGAGCACTGCAGGCTGGTCACCCCTCTGGTCTGGAGTCTTTACTTCTCAGTGTGTGCTAGAGTCTGAGTGTCCTGGTTTGAGATGTCAGCTGGGGACTGTGTACTCAGCCCTGGGCTTGCTGCTAAGGGCTCTCCCCTGGAATGGAGATTTGGAGCCCCCTTCTGGGCCAGGGGCTGTGCACCACGGTCTGAGATGATATTTGGAGCACACACAGTGGTTTGGGTTGGTGTGCATTTGCTGTATGCAGGCCTGTCTGAAATGGTGGCCGAGTCCTTCTCTGTTGGCCCATGGACACACACATGGACTGAGGTTTTTGCTGGTGGAAGCATGCGGTGTGAGCTCACAGTGTGCAGACTGGTCAAAACGGTCCCTGGACCCTCTCAGTCTGGGGTGGTTCCTGAGATTGGTGTGTGCCTGCGGTACACCCGCAGGTTGAAGCAGAACTCAGGTCCTTCCCAGTATTGCCGTGGACTCACACAAGGACTGAGATTTTTGCTGGCAGAAGCATGAGGTGTGCGCCCACAGTGTGCAGACTGGTCAAAACGGTCCCCAGACCCTCTTAGTCTGGGGTAGTTCTGGCGATCTGTGTGTGCCTGCTGTACACCCGGGTGCAGTGGGCGCTTGCAGTGTGCAGGTCAGTGAAAATGGTACCCGGTTCCTCCTCAGACTTCATGGGAGACTGTGTGATCCAGTCTATTATGGCAGATGAGGGCGCCCAGCATGGCTGCTTGTTCAGATCAGAGATTTTTCCGGGTAATAACTAGGTATCCCTAGGATTTTCCCACTTGATTTCCTCGCCGTAGGAGTTCCGCTCACCTGGCAATCACAAATGCTGGTGTTTTAGGTCCCAGAGTTCAGTCTCCTGGTCGCTGCATTGTTTCTGCTGTCCTACTCCTCAGACACAGTGTCCTCTCATGGCAGCCATCTTGTATCCTCAAGCATAATTTTGCATAAACTAATTGTCAGTATAAGGTTTTGGAAAGATAACAACAATTTGAATAAAATGTTATTAATTCTACTATCCATTTTTTAGAAGCATTCCACTGTATTTCAACTTAATTCACTGTATAATAAACATTTTATACTTTTCTAATTTTACATTATTATAAATAAGTACATTCTAATATATTATTGTCATGTTTTGTTGTTGTTTTTTTACTTTAAGCAGATTTTAATATTCTTTTGGGGGCATTTTAAAAATATTTTTTATTTTAATTTTTATTAATTATACTTTATTCACTTTGTATCCTCCCATAAACCTCTCCCTCCTCCCCTCCCAATTCCACCTTCCCTCCCCTGCCTCCACACATACACCTCCCCAAGTCCACTGATAGGGGAGGTCTTCCTCTCCTTCCTTCTGATCCTAGTCTATCAGCTCTCATCAGGAGTGGCTGTGTCATCTTCCTCTGTGGCCTGGTAAGGCTACTCCCCCATCAGGGTGAGGTGATCAAAGAACAGGCCAATCAGTTCATGTCAGAGGCAGTCCCTCTTCCCATTACTATGGAACCCACTTGGACACTGAACTGCCATGGGCTACATCTGTGCAGGGCTTTATCAGTCTCACGAAAGACCCCTGTGCTCAGATATTTTGGTTCTGTTGCTCTCCTTGTGGAGCTCCTGTCCTCTCCCTATCTTAGTGCAGACTGGTCAAAACGGTCCCTGGACCCTCTCAGTCTGGGGTGGTTCCTGAGATTGGTGTATGCCTGCGGTACACCCGTGGGTTTCCCAGATCTCTCTTAAGATTCCATGCACTCTGCCCAACAGTTGGCCATAAGTCTCAGCATCTGCTTTGATATTCTGCAGGGCAGAGCCTTTCAGAGGTCCTCTGTTACAGGCTCTTAGCTTGTTTCCTGTTTTCTTCTTGCTTTGCCTTTCTGGCTGGGGATCGAGCATTTTAGTCAGAGTCCTCCCTCTTGATTAGTTTCTTTAGGTGTACATATCTTAGTAGGTTTATCCTATATTATATGTCTATATGAGTGAGTATATACAGTATGTGTCTTTCTGCTTTTGGGATAGCTCACTCAGGATGATCCTTTCCATTTCCCACCATTTATCTGCAAATTTCATGATATCTTTGTGTAGATGAACCACAATTTCTGTATCCATTCTTCAAGTGACAACACATGCTGGAAAGGTTATGGAGAAAGGGGAACCCTCCTCCACTACTGGTGGGAATGTAAACTGGTACAATCACTTTAGAAATCAATCTGTCAGTTTCTCAGACAACTAGGAATAGCGCTTCCTCAAGATCCAGCTATATCACTCCTAGGCATATATCCAAAAGAGCTTCAAGTGCACAATAAGGACATTAGCTCAACCATGTTTGTAGCAGCTTTATTTGTAATAGCCAGAAGCTGGAAATAACCCAAATGACCCTCAACTGAAGAATGGATAATGTCATGTTTTGTGAAAAGCTTTGTTGTTATTTTTCTTACACAAATACCTTTATTGTGGTAGCTAGGTCATACGGCAATTATTTTTAATGCTATAAAGGCTACCTGTTTTTTCTATGTATCATCAACGCTATTTTATTGGTTTATATTAAGGTTCAGTAAGTTCCCACAAAGATACCCATGAGCTGGTAATCCAGAACAAAAACTTTGAAGAGAAAAACACACTTGTAAAAAGGAGAAGTGTTGATTAAGAAAAGGTGTACTTATAAAGAATTAACAGGGACAAATAAAAGGGATATAGTTTACCAGCTCATACCGTACAGGTATACAAAGGCTTGGAATTGCATGACAGATATTGCTGGCTTTGGGGGTCACTAACATAACATTAGGTTTAGAGTTCATTTTCATAGTGTAGACTTTTTTACTCTTGCTCTGTAATATAATTCTACACACAGCTTTGTAAATTATGTGTCATTTTAATTTATTACAATGCCTACCAAAGAAATGTGCTTTACTACTTATAGTGAGTTATAGATTACTTTCAGACATTCTTGAGTGGCTCTGTATCTGTGTCAATGAATTCATAAGGTCCTATTCAGCCACATGTCAGAAGCAAATTGACTGATAAAATAAGTATCTAGCAATTTCAGACCTTATTATTTAAAATAACTGTTAATAAAACCATAATAAAAAAATCACCATCTTCAAGGTTTGCCTACTGCTCAGTCATCTGAGGACTGCACACATCCACACCTCTCATACAGGTGGCAATGTTAACCATGCCAAATCCAGTCCTGCACTTGGGGACTGTGCAGAGACCTACTTAATCCACAGCATCTGACTATATCACTAGCTTCCTAAGATCTTCTACCCATAACCTTTGGTTAAACACAGTTTACTTGAGAGAGAACAACTGTTTTTGGAAAGCCATACTATAAGCAGAAGATGAAAACTTTAAAAAGTAGCATGTTAACACCTTGCTAGTATTTGTTCATGAAGAGTGCAATGGTTTTTCAGTATAGAAGGGATAAAACCTATAGTGTTCAAAAGAAGTTTAAACACAAACATGCAGAGTTTCAAAAACTTACAACAAGATATCTTATGAAAATTTTGCAAGCCTGAACTCGAGGTGCAGAGATGATTTGAACAAGAGGTGCACCTAACAGGTCTAGGAGATGTAGTCTCATGGCAGACTTGCTGTTTCTCCAGCTCCTTTAATCTTGTGTCATGAATACCATGATGCTACGACAGTCTCACAGCCTTAGCTGCTGGAGTTGTGCAGGAGAGCTGAGTCTGGGAACCACAGGAACACTTGTTTTCTGCATTTTGATCAGTGGTAGTTTTCTATAATGGCCCCTATATATTTAAAAAATGTTTCTAAACCAAAGGTGTGTCATCATTATTGTTGCTTGAACAAGACCTAAATAAGTCCTAAACAAGAGAGGCTGGAGAGATGGCTCAGAGGTTAAGAACACTGACTCCTCTTCTAAATGTCCTGGGTTCAATTTTCAGCAACTACATGGTGCCTCACAACCATCTATAATAAGATCTGGTGCTCTCTTCTGGTGTGCAGGTGTACATGCAGACAGAAAAATGCATATATAATAAATAAATAAATCTTTAAAAAAACTATATAAGAACAGTGGTTGATGTCCTAACATGGAAGGAGGAAAGCTCAGGGAGTCCAAAACACTTGACAAAGAAGCACAGACTAATAAGAGAACCTGAAAGCTTGTTTTCCATAAAAGCCATCCCTCAATTAGTAATCAAATACCAAATGGACAGGCCTGAAATCATATACACAGAAGTAACATTATATGTACAGGTCACATTATTGTAAACTCTTAAAATGTAATGTGTTTATATTCCTAAATACATAAGTACACATATATATGTATATAACAACAAATAGAGAAAAAAATGTGGCAAACTATCCTGAATTAGTGAGCAATACAGTATATGGGCTATAGAGTATATGGGGTTGAAGGGAAAAAGGGAAGGGAAAATGATAAAATTATGTATTTTAATTTTATCACAATATAGGAACATTGTATATTATATATGTGTGTATTATATATACTACTGTTGAATGTTAAATTACAGAAACAAAAGTTAGAGTAAAAAACAAAATAACGCAATGCCTCTGCTAAAAACTATTAATTTATCATAATGAATCATAATGAGAATACCTAAGAGACCTCTCAAACAAAACATTCACAAATTATTATAAACGTGTTCAAAAAATCAAAGAATATAAAAATAAAGAGCTGAATAAAACAAGTTAGTCAATTTAAAATGCAAAAACTGAATTTAAAGAAGAAAATTAATTTCTGAACAAAAGCCAACCTGAAATGATGCTGGACATGAGTAATTAAAACAGGACAAGAGCCTTCTATGAAGGATCTCTGAAAGACTCTACCCACCAGGGTATCAAAGGAGATACTGAGATTCATAGCCAAACTTTGGTCAGAGTGCTGGAATCCTTATGGAAAAAGAGGGAGACAGAAAGACCTGGAGGGGACAGGAATTCCACAAGGAAAACAACGGAGCCAAAATACCTGAGTCCAGGAGGGGGCCTGCAGATACTGATACTCCAACTAAGGAGAATGCATGGCGAGGACCTAGACTCACTGTTTAAAGGAAGCCCATTGTCTGCTCGGGTCCCAAGTGGGTTCCCTAGTAAGGGGAACAGAGGCTGTCCCTGACATGAACTCACTGGCTGGCTCTTTGATCACCTCCTTCTGGGGAGAGCAGTTTTGCCAGGCCACAGGGGGAAAAGATGCAGCCAGTCCTGAAAAGACCTGATGGGCTAGGGTCAGATAGAAGGGGAGGAGAACCTCCCCTATCAGTAGACTTGGAGAAGGGAGGAGAAGAGAGAGCCAAGGTGGTATTGGGAGGGAAAGCAGGAAGGGGGCTGAAGCTGGGATACAAAGTGAATAAACTGTAATTAATATTTTTTAAAGACTTAGCTATAACATCTCTTGGCATACTCCAAAAGTGCTCAAAATTCTACTTCACAGATACTTGTTCAGCTATGTTTATTGCTATTTTATTCACGATAGCCAGGAAACTATCAAAATGTACTTCAACTGATAGATATTAAAATGTGACACATATACATTATGTATTACTCTTTAGCTTCAGCTTTTAATAAAAATAAGATCATGAAGTGTTCACGCAAATGGGTTGAACTAGACAATATACTAAGTGAGGTATTCTAGACCCAGAAAGACAAATGTCACATGTTTTCTATCATCTGTGGTTCTTCGCTCCAAATCTTCAAATATGAGTATACATACTGTAATAATTTCAGAAACCAGAATAATATTTAAAATTACATTAGCAAGAGTTGGGAAACACTATAGAGAATAATAGGATATAAGTGGGAAAATGAAAAACATGAGGAGGGCATCTGAAATTGGTAAGGAGGAATGGAGGGCAGCAAAGACAGAAAGAAGGGAGAGATAAATAATATTAAGAACATTTTTAAAAGTATCAAGAAAACATGTTATTTTGTATTTACATAGATCATTTTCTTACTGTTATATTATTTTGTTGAACATGCTTAATTACATAAAACATAGAAAATCTTGTAGCATTTCTATTTTAAATTTATTTATTACTTATCATAATTTATTCACCTTGCATCTTGGCTATAGCCACCTCCATCATCTCCGCTTAGTCTCACCCTCCCTCTTTCTTCTCCCTCTATGCCCCTCCCACAGTCCACTGAAAATGGAGGTCCACCTCCCCTTCAATCTGATCCTGGCCTGTCAGGTCTTATCAAGACTGGCTGCATTGACAATTCTCATTAAAATCATAGAAGAAATTTTCTCAAAATTCTCACAACCAGGTAAAAAATCTTACAGAACAACTACTAGTAAAGATGAGAAAAGAAATTCCTTGTGATATATTATGACTAAAACATTAAAACTATATAATAAGGGAAAAAAATTGAAAACTGAAAGAAAAAAAGTCAAATAATTTATTTAAGTTCGAGTTTTATATGGAGACTTTTAAAGCCAGGAGACCTAGAAATAGATATTACAGTTCTAGAAGATGGTCATTTTCAACCTGAACTACTGTACTCAGCAAAACTACCCACTATAATTGAAGGAAATTTAAAATTTTCAATAATAAAAACAGATTAAAGGAATTTACAGGCAGCATGTTGGCTGTTTAGTCTGAACAGTAGTCATGAATCATACCAATAAGGCTACAGGGAAGAAGTCTACAGTACTTAAACAATAATAAATGAGGTCTAAGCAAACACCACAAAATTCACAAAATTAAAAAATATTCTAATTAATTAATGTACATCTTTCAGTAAAACTTCTGAATGGTAACAGCACCAACCTCCTAATAAAAAGAAAGGGGTAAGTAATTTGGATTTAAAATGTAAAATAGAACACACGTTACACCCATCAGAATGGCTAAGATCAAAAACTCAAGTGACAACACATGCTGGAGAGGTTGTGGAGAAAGGGGAACCCTCCTCCACTGTTGGTGGGAATGTAAACTGGTACAATCACTTTAGAAATCAATCTGGCACTTTCTCAGACTATTAAGAATAGCATTTCCTCAAGATCCAGCTATTCCACTCCTAGGTATATATCCAAAATATGCTCAAGTACACAACAAGGACGTTTGCTCAGCCACGTTTATAGCAACTTTATTCTTAATAGCCAGAACCTGGTATCAACTCAGATGTCCATCAATGGAGGAATGGATAGAGAAAGAGTGGTACATTTACACAATGGAATACTACTCAGCAATTAAAAACAAGGAAATTATGAAATTTGCAGGCAAATGGTGGTATCTAGAAAAAGTCAGCCTGAGTGAGATATCCCAGAAGCAGAAAGACACACATGGATAGATTCACTTATAAGTTGATACTAGAACTATAATATAGAACAAACATACTAAAATCTGTACACCTAAAGAAGATAAACAAGAAAGAGGACCCTGGAGTAAGATTGATCAATCCTCATTTAGAAAGACAAAGGGGATGGACATTGGAAGTAGGAGAAAATAAGTAACAGGACAGTAGCCTACCATAGAGGGCCTCTGAAAGACTCTACCAAGCAGTGTATCAAAGCAGATGCTGAGACTCATAACCAAACCTTCAGCAGAGTGCAGGGAATCATATGAAAGAAGGGGGAGTTAGTTTGACCTGGAGAGGACTGGCGCTCCACAAGGCCCACATATATCTGGGCACAGGGGTCTTTTATAAGACTGTACCTCCAAATGAGGACCTTGTATGGATATAACCTAGAACCCCTGCTCAGATGTAGCCCGTGGTAGCTCAGTATCCAAGCAGGTACCCTAATAAGGGGAACAGGGACTATTTCTGACATGAACTCAATGGCTGGCTCTTTGACCTCTCCCTTCCCCCTCTGAGGAAAGAGCAGCCTTGCTAGGCCACAGAGGAGGACATTGCAGCCAGTACTGAAGATACCTGCTAAGCTAGGGTCAGATGGAAGGGGAGGAGGACCTCCCCTAACTGTGGACTTGGAAAGGGGCAGGGAGGAGATGAAGGAGGGAGGGTGAGATTGGAAGGGAATAAGGGAGAGGGCTACAGCTGTGATACAAATTATTAAACTGTAACTAATATTAAAAATAATTTTTTAAAAAATAAAATAAAAAGTACAATACATTTTTGCCTCCAAAAATATTTTCCCAACTCACTAACTCTGATAATGGATTTTTAAAAGTGTATTTCAAGCAAATAAAACTAAGAAACAAGCAGCATAACTATTCTAATATCTGATGAGACTGATTTCAGATCAAACTGACCAGTAGAAATGTGGAAGTTCAGACACCTGTGCCCACACACAGACCGTTCCACAACTCTAGCAGATGGCACCAACCCAAACTGAGGATATGCCTGGCAGAATACTAGAGGTGAGACTACATGAAGACTTCCTCCACTCTCACAGTGAGCCCCATCTGAAAGCATCCCAAATTTGCTTTCCCTCTTGTCCCAACATCCCAAACACTAACTGGGACAGGGACTTCCTGTTGTACCAGTGGCCATTCCAACCATCAGAACTCCAGGTAGGCTGCCTTCCTTCAGGTCTCTTCCACCCTCTCTGTGCTTAATGCAACACTATCTCAAAACAGTGCTTCAGTCCTTGTCACCCTCTACCCATCTTCAACTCAGGCTGAGACTCCATATTGGATCAGAAGACATGAATTCCATCAGCTGACATAGGTGGAGACCATCTGCTTGATGAAACACCATACTAGCCATCAGAAATCCAGCCCCACACTCAGGTGGAGAACCTTGCTCAACCACAGGCCACACAAGACAGGAGACTAGAGAGAAAACAGTAACCAAATACCAAAACACCTACCCAACATAGACAAAGCCATAAATTAGCACGTTGGCCTATACTAATCCCAAAAAAAGACCCTAAGGAGCCACCATAAGGTCACAATCAACAACAGCCAGGGAAATAAATAATAAAGCCTCAATATCCTACTGTAGCAAACACTAAACATTCCACATAGTTAAAGAACAAGAAAAGGATCTTTTCTTTTTTAATATTTTTATTTTATTTTATATTAATCACAGGTTATGTATTTTATATCCCAGCCGTAGCCTACTCCCGCATTCCCTCTCTATCTTCCTACCCCTCCCTCATCTTAAAAACCAATTTCATGAAGATGATAAAAGACCTGATAGAAGAAATGAACAAATTCCTTAAAGAAATTAATAAATGGACTATTGGTATAATGTTCTTTTGAAATGTGTACACCTTACCCTTGTTCATTCAAATGTTAATTTCTTCCCCCCACTCCCTGGTTTCCATCTGCACATTGCATTGTGAAACTTATTCTAAGCATCCTGTCTCAACTTTGAGTAAACAAGTCAAAATCAAGCAACTAGCCATAATTTTGAGCAAGGGGAGGAGCCAAAGGGCAGGAAATGACTGGGAGAAGAAAGGGCAAGAGAGCTAGGAGAGAGAGCTGGAGGACAGATCTTGGAACTACGTGGAGATGGACTGGACATAACATTTCACAAAAAGCAAGTATAATGTGGGAAATCTAAATGTTAGGAAATTATGAGGGCTTGGAGGTTTAAGAGGGAGTAATTCTTTTTTTTTTTAATTTTTTTTAAATTTATTTATTTTTATCTCAATCACAGGTTGGGTACTTTGAATCCCAGGCGTAGCCCCCTCCCCTATTCCCTCC
>JAQQSO010007600.1:0-10502 GCA_028658305.1 Pachyuromys duprasi | reverse complement strand
CAGAAAAACACTTAAAGAAATGCTCAACGTCCTTAGCCATCAGAGAGATGCAAATCAAAACGACTCTGAGATTTCACCTTACACCCTCCAGAATAGCTAAGATCAAAAACTCTAGTGACAACGCATGTTGGAGAGGCTGTGGAGAAAGAGGAACCCTCCTCCATTGCTGGTGGGAATGCAAACTTGTACAACCACTCTTACTGAGTTCTTAACCACTCGTGTTATCCATCACAGAGAGATGGGTATTAAAGTCTTCAGTTTCTGAAGATTTCCATTCTTCTCCTTTGAGTATAACTGGTTTTGATTTTATTGTTCATAACTTATCTTGTGTTGCAGAGGCAATGACCTTGTTTTTTCTGTTTTATATGTGCACAAGGCTCTTGGGGTCATGACCATTCTCCATCATCTATTGACATCAATGTAGTATCTTTCCCTGTGTAATTGAAATTCCTTTTATTCTTCATATGCTAAGCAAGGATCTATGTTTTCCTGGGTACTGTTTTCATTACTTGAGTATCTGCTTTGTTTAAATTCTGTGGAATCTGTTTATATTTGTGTGTGGGTGATCAGTGTTGTTGCCTGTTTAGGCTTTAAGTAAGTTCGACTGTCCTTTTGTGGTTCAAATGTCAGTTCTGTGCTAGAATCTGCACTCTATTTTGGATGTGTCACATGTACACACATGTATGTTGGGGCTTCTTCTTTTACTTATTAAGTAGTATCAACTCTTCACATGCACAGTGACGGAAGCTCGGATTTTAACATTGGGGACCACTTTGCCTACTTCTCAACATTCATTCTGCAGAAATGTCTCATTTGTTGGCTCTGTTCATCTCTCTAGTCAGAGTACTGGAGGTTCAGTTTTCTGTTTTTACCTTCTAATTCTACAACATAAAAAGTAACCAAAGGAAAGACGCTTAGTCCTGCCTGCATGGAACCTCAGGTTTCCGTTCTCTCCAGACTCCACCAAAGGGGGAAACTCTAAGCTTACTCCTGAATTTGTGTTCATGCGCTTTTGTTCCCGATTTGTTTATTTATTAGCAGGCTCTCATACAGCCCAGAGAGGAGGCTACACATGTGCCCCAGGGAAGCCCTGCACTCTTGATAATCTTGCTGAGTGCTGGAACTGAAGTGTGCACCTCAGTTTAGTGTTTCAAATTTCAATTGCACGCTCAGCTCATCTGGCTACTACTCACTTTTCACAAGTGTTCATGGGCACTGCTTCCCTAATGTGCGAATTTTATTTTTTATTTGTTGAAATTCTTGGTGTAGATAATTCTTTCTTACTTGGGACTGAAAAACTTCATTCTTTCCTTTTAGGGCTTTTGTTTGGGGTCTTAGTCCCTCAGGGATGTAGTTAATGCTGTGATAATTGGCAGGTATCAGAATGTGAAAATTTCTTATAACTAAGGTAACTGTAGAACTAATGGGAGACAGTTGTTTGAGTTTTTTGTAGACAATTCCAAATTGCTAACGTTAGTTATTTAGCATATTGCTACTTTTAAACTGAGTATTTTTTTTCTTGAATAAAACTGTACCGACAGCGTCTTAATTATATTTTATTTGAACCTTGGTACTTGATACTCCTGTCAATATCATTCACTGGTGAATAATACAGCCCTTTGTCTGTGAAACCTTTAAAAGCAATGAGCTTAGACTTGGATGCCAACATTGATATCTTACTCTGAAACCAAATATGCAGAGAGAGACGATGATGTATATGGCTTTTGCAAGCTAGAGTACCCTGTTGAACTATTTCTTTTACTATGTTCAACAAAGTACTTAGGGAGAACGAGATTAATTCATTTTTAATGCTAGGAAAATACAGTCATTAAAAAGCAGGTAATATAAAATGCCAGAAATGCTTTTAACATCACGAGAAGTGCACTTCTTTCCTAAATAGCATGCTACTTTTAGAGATCTAGATATGCTGAGTATTAAATATTAAAATAGAGGTTGCTCTTTAAAATGCAGTGTTTCTTATCAGAAAAAAATAGTTTGAACAAGCATTCCTGTTGTATAATTCATGCAATTGCTAATAACATAGCTTAGGAGAATTATTTGTCATGCTTTTGAGAATGACTAGTTTTTTTTTTTTCTTTTTGTAATGACAGACTTTCTGATTCGCGTCATCTCATTCTATATAAGTTCTGTTAACTTACATGAGGCATTCACATGACAGTTTCATTGCTATACTCTTTTTCATATTTCATTGGAAACTCCACCAAACAGTGACCTTGCTATGAGTTTTGTTACCTTGAACATTTATATGTCATTCATTTGAATTCATTATAAGTAAATAATGGGAGACGTCTCTTCATTTGCTCACACTCTGATTTTTATAAGTCAGAAATGTGCATTCCCATATTCATTTACTTATTTATTTATAAATAACTTTTTGATATTATAATATACTTTTTTCCATTCCCTCCCTCCATATACTCCCATATACCATCCTATTTTTTCACTTTCTAATTCTTGCTCTCTTTACCTTTCGTGGGTTTTATGCACACACACACACACACTTATTCACATATGCATGCTCATACACACATGTCTGTATCTTCTTGAATGCATAAATATAACATGCTCAGTTTGCATAATGTTACTTGTGTGAATTTCATCTGGTATTAGATAACCAACTTGTGTTCTTCCTCCCCCCCCTTTTTTTTTGTCTCTGGTCATTCCTTAGCTGCCTGTTGTGTTTTTTGTTTGTTTGTCTTTGTTTGTTTGATTGATTTTTGTCTAGGATTGAGGCCTTGTAAGGTTTTCTCCTCCACGTAATCATGTCCTTGGTGTTCTCCTTTTGCAGACTCTGTTTTGGCAGCCATCTTGGTGAAGTTAAGGCCTTCTTAGTAAGTGCCAAACCATGCCTGGTTTGAGAAACCTAGCGACCTAGCGAAGTCCTAGTTCTTAGAGAATAAACTTCGTCCATCACTGTTCTAAATGAGGATAACCCCTAACTACCTTTCAAAGAAATGTCCCTTTGTGCACAGAAAAATGATGCTTCGATCCTCACCAAGGAAACCTCCTTCTACCACAGATGGAGTCCATCACGCAAAACCACAGGAGATTAAAGTACAGAGTGTGGAGCTCAGTTCCAGCATCTACATGCACAGCCATTACCTGCAGAATGGCTCAGGTAGAAAAGGACCCAAAACCTGTCTGAGGACCAGAACAGGGAGTTTGCTATCAGACTGTATCTTCGAGACATGGCAGACAATGTACTATCTTCACTTTTTTTAAGTTTGTTTATTTTATATGTGTTAGTGCTTTGTCTGTATGCATATATACACACCCCATGCCTTGTGACTGTGGAGGCCAGAAGAGGGCATCAGATCCCCTGGAAGCAGTCATGGCTATTTGTGAGCCATTATGTGGGCTCTGGGAATTGAACCAAGCTTCTGTGCAAAAACAAGTGCTCTTAACCACTGAGCCCTTATTGTAGCCCTTATTCACTCATTCATTTATTTATTTCAATTATTTATTTTTTATAGATTACAATATAATTATATAATTTCCCCTTTTCATTTCTTCTTTCCAACTCTCCCATATAACTGTTCAGTATCTCTGAGGCCAGTTTGTTTGGAAAGCTGGGTAACCCCTACTTAATTATCCATTGTTATTAGCAATATCTTTTTATAGTAAGTACCAGCTACAGGCACATGACACACTCCTTTTAAATAACATTGCAACTGCAGGCTTTTTTGTACTGAAATAGTTCATGCATATATACAATTTATAGAAAGCCATCCATAAAGTTTGCTGTATTATGCTTGAATTTTCTTTGTGGATAAAGTCCCTTCCCTACAGTCATTGATTACTGAGAGCGTTCTTCAAAGTCCTTTGCAAGTCCACCTCTGTACTGCTGTCATGTGTGAAAAATAGAAATAATTTTCCAAGGAAAGTTGGTTGGTTTCGGTTTCTTCATCCTCTCGTGCTTTTCAAGGTAGTCACCCAACATGAAATGATGATTGTATTTTAAAGCAGAACATATCTTTTGTGTGTGTGTGTTCCCACTCAGACAAACCAAATACCTGGAAATGGCGACACTGAAAACATAGCATTCAGCACATCACAGTAAGAGTCGCTGAGCAGGAGAGAGGGCTCGGAGGACAGAGCTTGTGCTCATCTTGTAACGACTCTGATGTGGCTTCCAGCACCCACACTGTAAGGTTCACAAACGCACATCATGCTAGTTCTGGGGCCTTCGCACCACCGTTTCTGATCTTTGAAGGCACTGTTCTCACATGTATGGACCCATACATGCACATAAATAAAAATATCCATCAACATAACAACATTGAAACCATGTCTCTTCCAGCTCATATCGTCTAATATTCTGCTTGAGATGTAATCAGTATTCATTCCTATAGACCTTGGTGATCTTTGTCAGGTCTTTGTGACTAATACTCACTTTAATTGAGCAAGCTATTATTCTTCGTGAAGTTATAATCCATTCCCAATAGGTTCATATTTAACATTTAAAAATATTTCTTTTTGATAAAAATTATTCATGTTATTTTAGACTAATATGGATTTTAAGTATTTATGTTTTCTTTAAAAATAGCTGGAATTTCTCACATAGTTAAGTCATAAGACTATTTTGGTTAATTAAAATATGTATTTGTTGCCTTGTGCAAGTCATTTTAAGTATTTTTTTCTTTTTTACCATGAATGGTATAATGGAAGTAATCCAGTTGTTTCAAGGACAGAGGAGTTGCAATTAACCACTGAGGGTTTCTATGTTGTTTATAATTTGTAACTGTCCTCTAGTTTTGGCTGATAATGACATATTTCTATGATGTTGAAACAAATTTTCATGCTTCCAAAGAAAACCCAAAACAATGACCAAGTCAGTAAGTTCCCAGTATGCACTGGGGAAATGTCAAAATCTAGTTAACTATCATAAACAAACAGTGCATGATATTCGCTTAAATAAACAATGACCAGTGTAACAGCAAGACATTTGGAAACAGGCTTACATACTGTTGCGCTCTGATTTAGTATCATTTTCAAGGAAAATTCTCATGTACTGAGCTAGAAGAGAGACATAAATGGATCTGACTCCTTTCTCGGGGAAATTGTTTTCTGCAAGTAAGCCGGTATTGAGAACTCCTTTAATTACTTTTTTCTTAACTATTTGTTTTTTAGACACAGAATAAGTACAATTTTAACAGCAGGTGTCCTTTTTAATAAAAGAAAAAAGTATGAATCTCTTTAATCTTAATATACTACTGTATATGGGAGCCACTTATTTAAAATTATTATGTAGGATATTCAATGGTACTTGGATTAGTGTTTTCTAAACAAGTGCTGATTTTTTTTCTTATTGCATCTTTCAATGTGGAGGTTGTTAAAGTAGCAGGGACATTGTTCCTGAATGTTTTAAGGGTACTTATTATGAGCTGGCCATGGAGAATGATTAAACCTCTTGGGGAAGTAATTTCACTCTATAGAATGTTCTCCCTGAAAATCACTCAATGATTGCATTTGTTCGTGAGGCTTTCTGGTTTCAGCAATGACGTTGGTAAGACCTGGTCCGGGCCATACACGATTTGTTTACTTCTCTGGCAACCGGTTAAGGAGACTGGCATGGAAATGATCCTGATATATAAGCAGCGAATGAAGCGCTGTCTGAAATCCTTATCTACACATTGTGCTTGGAACAGAAGAGTAAATCTCTGTTAGTAACGCATGGACAGCACTGTTGTTTACAAACAAGTTTTCCTATGCTGATGGCTGCTGGAGGCAAGCATTCCTCAGAATGCTTTCTGGAGCTTCTGAGGGTGCAGTGCAGGGAAGGGGGGAGGGCCTGGGGAGGACTGCCAGTGAAACCAGGTAGGGTGAATACTAGGAAGAAACTGTTGGTGCTGTAGTTAGGCTGATCTGAAAATCATGTTGCACTTTCACGAAATGGCCACTAGGAGCACTGTACCACTCCATAAAGTGAACCAGGAGTGCGGGTAACACTCCAGAGTTTAAGAAAACATATACTCCAACTTACTTTATTAGTACCTCGGAGATCAGATAACAGTGTTGAAGTAATCTTAGAAATCCCTCTAAAGACTCATAAATCCCAGGTATGCTGGGCCTTTTCAGAGAGAGAAAATACAAAAACATTCTATAACTGGCTACGCAGATGAAATCAGAAAGGGGGAATTTTCTTTGCAGTACTGCAGCTTAAGCTATTGAGTGAACGAACCGAGAAGAATTGTTTGCCCGGAGGCTAGCTGAACCAAATGCCACCTAGACTTTGAGGGATAGACCCTGCAACCAAAATGAAGCCGCAGCACGTTTTTAAAAGAGTGTGCCTGCTCAGAAGCAGGGGCGAAAGGGCGGTTCGTGCCAGGAATCCGTTACACATCCTTACTACATATGTATAGACCTCCGTCGATATGAATGCCCACGTCACCATCTATCCAGCGTCTATCTTCCCTTCTAATTGAGTTTTGCCGTCCAAGGTTAGTCTTAAATTTGGGATCTGAGAGTTCAAAATCCTTGTTTAAACTTGAATAGTTTAATTAGACACAGGCACCAGCAAAGCGCTCGGAGCTGAGAAACAAACATACAAAGCTAGACAACACCGGGCATACTCAGTCCAAAATCTTCCTAGGAAACACATGAATCAATGTGATAGTTAGCCACAGAAAACACACGCAAGGCTTCGGAATTTGTTTCCCCCTTTCGTTTTCAATGAGTAAAGCTGTTCGAACAGGCTGGTGGATCCAGGTTCAAGTGCATGGCTGATGGTTGGTGTGGGAGTGGCTAGACAGCATGGTCTTTGGGAGCAAAGTGGTAATTTCTTTCCCACAGTGAGTGAGACAGAGACATCAGGAACCAAGTTCCTCTGGATTAATTTATTTTGGAAACAGGAATAAGACATGCACGGAGGAAGGAATCTGTGAAGTCATGACTGAAAAATGAAATTTACAACAAAAGCAAGATAAAAGCTGCATTTTGGAAACATTGATAAGTGCATGTCAAATCATACATTTCTTATGAGACAATTTGGTTACTTTGGCAACAAAGATATAACTTCTTGTTTCTGATAAGCAGTGTTCTTTTCATTTCCACCTGTGGCTTTTTTCACTGTATCTCCAAGGAACTCTAATGCTCAAATGGAAGCTAATTAACATTTTAAAGTGTAAAGTATATACATTGGTTTAGGGGGTACCTTTTCTTAATGTTGCTTTCCCTGACACACAAAAACACATCCTGCTGATTTCTTCACTTCTTTAAAGGGGAGATCTTTGCAATGCTTAATTAAATTTACTGGTTCTTATTATCTTGGCTACATTTTCTATTTTCTAGTAAATGAAACTAGGGAAATATAAGCTGGATACTATAAACTAGGTTTTGCAGGATTAATTACTGGCTTAGAAAGTAGCTATGTGAACACGAACAGGTACTATTTTTAAAGCAGCAGCTTTGTCAAGATATAATTTACACAAAATATAATTTATATTTTAAAGTATGCATCAGGTTGAGAATTAGTATATCTACAGAATTTCTTTTCAATCACTATTTCCTAATTCTAGAACATTTCAACACCCACACAGAAACCTCATATTCTCTTCTAGGCTCCACTTGGCACTATTCTGATTTCTAAGCATATATAATTGTCTACTGTTTCATGGAAAATGCACTTTTTGTCTTCTCCATGATGTCTTACCATCAGAACTCCATCCATTTTTGTGGTCTAATACTATTTCATGGAATGTATCTTTCCTTCTATTTGCATACTGAACTATTGACAGACATTTGAGCTGAGTCTACTCTTTTTGTGTTATAGATAATATTCTCATGAACATGTGTTGCAATTCCATTTGTGAATATATGTTTTAATTTCTCTTGAGTATAAACCTTGGAGTAGAATTGCTGGGTCAGCTGGAAGTCTGTGCTTACTGAGAAGCTGCTGGACCTGTTGTCCAAGTAGTTGTGCCAGTTAGTGGGCTGCTGGTGGTGTGTGAAGCTCCCTCTGGTCTTTTTCTCAGGATAGTTTTTTGTTTGCTCCTTTGATTCTTTCTCCTCGGCTGGCCAGTGATGCTGAAGGTCTTTCTCACTTGTGCAACATCTTGGGAGAAGGGCCCGTTTAGGTCCTCACCCATGTTTTAATCAGGTAATTCATCTGTTTATCCAACAGTTGAGTGGACTATTTACAGATCTTAAATATGATTCCTTTAATCGATATGTGACCTGCAAATACAGTCTTTCACCTTGTCCATTATCTCTTCACATTCTAGGTAGATTTTTTAATGTAAAAAATTTATTTTTAGTGACTTTGATGAAATTTTTGATTTATTGACTTTTCTTTTGTCACTTATGATTTTGGTATTTTATCTGTGTTACTATCACCTAATTCAGAATGATGACTATGTAGTCTTGTTTCTTTATTATATGAATTTGATTATTTTATACTTCACATGTGTTTTCATTGAGGTCACATTGGTATTTCCTCTGAGTCCTTCCTCTAGCCTCATTTCTTGAGAACCGTGTTTGGCGCAGATGTCTGAAACAGTGGAGGTTATTTTACTTCTAGACTCTCAATTTTCATCCATTATTGTTGGTGTCTGTCTTCTGTCAGAAGCTTCTTGTCTTGGCTTTTGTGGTTTCACAGCAATGCTTGAAAGTATCCCATGAGGCTCCTGCAGAATTTCTCTTATAGGAACGGTTTAGGCTGTTGGGGTGCTTTGCATGGTAGTGTGAGCATTCACGCTATCATGACACTATTCAGACTCCTCAATTTGTTAGAGATTGCACTTGGACTTTGGGTCAATATGGACTGTTGATATCTTCCTTTTATCCTGACATCATTTATTGTGCTTTTTATTTCTTTTAGTAATGTTTTTAGTTCTCAGCACATAAGTCTTCTACTTACTTTATTTCTAAGCATTTCATTCCTAATTGCATTTTTACACACTCAGTTATCCACGTACAGAAATGCAATTCTTTTCATGTGATGTTTTTAATAACCTAAAACTTTCCTGAATTCACTTATTAGCTCTATTTTAGTGGTTTCCTTAGTTTTTTTTTTCCTGTGTAGAGATCATACAGCTAATAACAGAGATATCTTTATTCCCTTCCGATTTGAGTGCCTTTTATTTCTCTTTCTTTCTTAATTGCTCTTGTGATAACCTGATATTTTAAGAGAATTAATTCACCAAAGGTAAGATGGAAACTAATTGGTTGTATTCTTCCAAAGTTAGTTTTAAGGTTTGTTCAAAGAATATTCTAAAATAAAACACTGATATTTACATGAATCTGACTAAAGTTAATCTTCAGAAAGGGAACTTTGGAAGTATTTCAGTTTCCCTGCATGGTTGTCCACTTCACTATAGATATGTAATCCTAGGCTTCCATGATTAGTGGAAAATGACAGTGTTTAACCCTATGTGTCAACCCTGCTGCATTGTGACAGTCAGTTGGTAACAGAGAGAGACTGTTACTCAGTGGAGGATCAGGAAGTGGGCTAGAAGGGACCTCATAGAGACAGCATTTGGAGTCATGATTCATGTCCTTGTGGATTGTTTTAAGACAGTTCAACAGATATTCATCCCTACTTAAACTATGGATAAAAACATGAATGGATTGTTTTTTTCTAGAATTTTCTATGTAATATTTTGATCACTGTTTAATTACCTATTCTCATGTAGGTAAGTTTTCAAAGAACAACCCATATCTGTGTGTGTGTTTGTGTATGCGTGTGTGTTTGGATTATATTATTTAGGATAATTTTTTTAAGTACATTACATTGTAGCAAACATTAGGCCTTCTGATGTTCTCATGGCTGAGTACTGAGTCATAGATATCTCTGAGTCCTGTGGTTCACCGTGGATAACTGAAACCACATAATATAATATAATATAATATAATATAATATAATATAATATAATATAATATAATATAATATAATATAATATATGTTGCAAGAATAAACAGAAACAAAACCACAGATGACATAAAATATCTACCATATGCCTTTATGCATGAATCTGTACCCAAAGAAACTTTGCTTCTAGTAATGAAATCTAAGAATTTATTTGTTCGAGGAAAGTTCAGGCCCCGTCCATGTAGCAGCCCTCCAGGTTGCTTTTATGCCCTGACCATCAGGATAGGTCCTAAGTGGATGCCTCTCTCACTGGGACACAGTGCTCTTGGGATGAACAAAAAGAAGCCCTTACCGAGGCTTTTGGCTTTGAGTCTGGGATAATGCTTTGTTATTAATTTCTTAAATTATTATTATCATTGTCTGAGAAAACGTGTAAAAGAAGCCTCCTCCACTGAAAGAAGAACAATAGCAATGATGATGAGAGAGCTACTCAAAGCCAAAGTGGTATGTACTTGGTGTCTTAAAATCAAAGACCTCAACATAAAACCAGACACACTAAACCGTCTAGAAGAAAAAGTGGGAAAGACCCTAGAACTCATTGGCACAGGAGACTTCTTCCTGAATAGAACACCAACAGCACAGGCTCTAAGATCAACAATCAATAAGTGGGACC
>JAQQSO010007599.1:0-10503 GCA_028658305.1 Pachyuromys duprasi | reverse complement strand
AAAAAAAAAAAGAGGCTCTTTGAAGTAAAAAAAAAAATCTGGGCTGAGGGGGTCCTGCATAGACTGATGAATCAACCATGCATGGAGAAGACCTAGACCTCCTGTTAGATGTAGCCCATGGGCAGCTCAGTCTCCATTTGGGTTCCTTAGTAAGGAGAGCAGAGGCAATCACTGGCATGAACTCGGTTGCCTGCTCTTTGATCACCTCATCCTGGGGAGGCAGCCTTACTAGGCCACAGAGAAAGAGGATACAGATTATCCTGATGCAATCTGAAAAGGTAGGGTCAGATAGTAGGGGAGAAGGACCTCTCCCATCAGTGGACTAGGGGAGGGACATGCGGGGCAGAGGGAGGGAACATGGGACTGGGAGGAGATGAGGGAGGATGCTACAGCTGGGATACAAAGTGAATAAATTGTAATAAATAATAACAAAAAAATTTTAAAAGGAGACTCTTTGAAAAAAAGAAAAGAGCCTTGCTATTTGGTGTATAAAATTAAAGGATAAAGACAGAAAATGTAACTATCATTCAGAAACTTCCCGTCATCCCCCTACCACCCTAGCTTGAGATAACTAAAGGAGTCTAAATGTTTCCCTGTGAAAAATGAAAGCACTTTAACATCCGTGATTTAGTAGTAGATGGTCATGACTCTATCATTGTCTTTCTTTAATTTATTGTAATTTATTATAATAGAGTGAATAGAAAAAATTAGGTGAAACAATTGATTTAGAATTGTTCTTGTAAATATTTTATGTTGCATTTTTTTGTTATTGGGCTTGCTTAAAATGTTTATACAGCAAAACAGTAAATAACAGCTTTGACATATAAGTATCATGAGTAAGCTGCAGCTCTATTGATAGCTAAATGCCCTTCACTACATTTTTAACAGTTATTCCAGGGTTTGGCTATAGCTATACGTAAGATTAAATAAAAGCTATTCATATTTGATAAAAGAAATGTTTTTGAGGTATGAAATCAAAATAGATCTTCAGTAACTGGTCAATTTTTTACTTTAGATAAGTAAAGACCAAAGTATTTTAGAAGCAGATCTTCCATCAGATGATAAATCACTCAATGTAGGCATTACTCAAATAGCAAATCTACTACATAAATTTGAAGACCTGAAAAGTCGACTAAGAGTGCGTACGGGATCCCTGGTGTCTAAACACTCGTAAGTGAATTATAAGGATTGTTTGAACTTAAATAGTAATTATCATTGGATACAAACTAATTCAATGTTACTGCTTTACTTAGAAATGATATGTGAATATTTAGTGGTTTTTTTCTTGATTTAAAGTTTTAATAGTCTGAGATGGTGTTATTTAGTGCAGTGTTATTTAGTGCATGTGGCTGTTTAAATTCAATTTAGTAAAACAAGTTGACTTCTGGGTCATATTGAAAAGATTTTAAGTACTCAACAGCTATATAAAACTATCATTTAAAACTTCTGTTGGATATTACTATCTTTAAAATACCTGGATTGTACACATTTCTGATGCTTTAAAAATATCTTTTAATTAAAATAGAATTATATCATATCCCCTCTTTTTCTATGTCCAGATCCTCTGAGGTGCCCTTCCATTCCCTCCTCAAGTTAATAACCTCTTTTTCTTCATTATTGTTACATACATACATATGTGTATATACATATATATATATATGCAAAAATATATAATTATTTTTGTTGTTTGTGTATATATGGATTCAGGGCTGACCATTCCTCATTGGACAGCTAATAAAGGGGACTCATCTCTGGCAGGCTAATTCTTCTCCCAACAGTCAGTAATTGTCTATAATTCTTTGTCTAGGTGGCACCCTACAAGAATTTCCACCTTCCACATTATCATGTTTATTGTTACTGCCATTGTGCTCAAGTCTTGTTTATGTAGCCGTTTCTAGGAGACACTCTTTTACAGTAGACTTCCTGGTATTTTGGCTCTTACAATCTTTTCACCTCCTTTTCTGAAATGCTCTTTGAGAAATAGATGCAGGGGCTATGATGTAGATGTATCTATTGGGGCTAGTCTCCCCATTATCTGCTGATCTATGCATTTTTTCCACTTGTGGTTTTCTGATGGCTTCCATTTGCTATAAAGAGAAGATTCTTTGATGAGAAGTGAGTTATACTTGTCTATGAGTATAAGGATAAGATGTAGAATGTAGTTAAGTATTACACAGGTTTAGCAAATTAGAGATGGCTGATTTTTTAAATTTTTTTATTGGTTCTTTGTGAATTTCTCATTCATCTCCCTGTCTACTTGTACCTGCTCAGCAACCTTGCAACTTCCACCCAGAAGGGAAAAAAAATCTTGTTATGGAAACCCAATTGTGTCACATTTTGTCCCACAGATACTCTGTTATTGCCTTGTGTCATTGAGATCCTATAGTTTTGGGTCTATAGGACCAGCCCCCTCACAAATTTTCAGCAGTTCATCAATGGAGTAGATGTTGGAATGAACCAATTCAAAGTCCTGGATCTGGGCCTGAGAGGCATCTGAGGCGGTCTGCCCTCTAGTTATCCCACACCCATACTACCAGGGTGAGTTCTCCTGACCTGCACTGACTGGTCCACCCAATGCCACAGTTAGCAAGGGTCAGAGCCTGCTCTTCAGCTTTCATGTCCTCAAGGCTGACTCATCCATGCTCATACCATTAGAGTCAGCTCTACTGTGCTGCCCAGGTGAGATGCAGAGCCCACTCTCCCTAGTGCCCACTCTCCTCAGTGCTTCAGGTCAGGGCTTGGGCCAGCTCTCCCACTCGTATGCCCTTGGGGAGGCTCACCTGCAATACCCACAACCAGGGCCAGCTCTACTATTCTACCCAGGTGAGGTGCAGGGCCAGCTCTCCTACCTGCCATAGGTGGAAAAGGTGGCGGGGGGAGCATTTTTCTCTTGCCCATGTCACCACATAGCACACAAGTGATGAGGCCAGCTTCCCACACTCATGCCTTTGGGGTTGCTGGCTTAGGACCCTGCCACCAGAGTCAGCTCTACTGTGGCATGATTTCCTGATAGGTTGATTGGTAGGTAGGTAAGTAGGTAGATGATGGATAGATAGATAGATAGATAGATAGATAGATAGATAGATAGATGATAAATGATTAATAGATAAATATATACATGTACACTTATATGTATTTTATATACTTTTAGGTAAATATAAAATAATATGATTTCTTAAGGCTTTATCGAACAATGTTGGTGTTATTTGCTCTTCATCTGTCTTTCACCCTCTGAATTGAACTCCTTTTGTCTCCTAAGTTGAAGCCCTTCCATGTTTTTTTCATTTCCCATTTCAAATTTCCTTTTTCTGCTATTCCTTCTCATTTTCCTCTCCCCATGTTTATGGTCCCTTTATACTTCCCTGGCTTTAGTCATTACTACATGTTGTATGCTCACATTTGAGGATTTAGATCTAGAAACCACAGATGAGAGAGAACATTGTGTTTCTGGGTCTGGCATGACTGAATTTGGTCAAGTGAGTCCTAGTAGCAGATTCAATGTTTGTTTAAAAATTACTAAACCAGGTTTAGATTTATTTTTATGATCACTGGTTTTCATCAAGTATATATAAAGGTCTTTTATACTGTTAAAAGAAAAACTACCCTTAGTGGAAAAGGATAATGCTCTGTATGCAAACTGTTCATGTGCTTTCTATGTATTGTTGACTACATTTACAGAAATGAAGAGAATATTATTATATCAGTGCTATGAGGAGGCTCTGTACATGTATTTGAGCTCTTTGTTGTTAGGCAGGAATATTTTTGAACCATACATTAATATTTATAGTTGACATTTAAATTTCTTCTGTGTGCAAGGTATTTTTCTAGCAAATGCTGGTAGTCTAGTAACTACTTTTTGAGAAAGGTATTTGTATATGCAAATTTCAACAGATAAAGAATCCAGAGCTGAGAGGGGCACAGCAGGGGGCTCAGGGACACAGAGTCACAGGCTTGGAGAAGGCTGCCACACACTGAGGCTTGTGTAAGCTAAGAAGTACTACACCGAGGGATAATGTATTAACAGTTTCTACTGATTTATTTTTGCTATCTTAGTTCTAAATGTAATTGATGTGTTTAATTATAATATTCTTAAAATACACAATTTATAAAATTTGTCTTTTATAGTATAGGATGGCTTTACTTTATTGATTTTAGTAATTATGAATGAATGATAAATGATATGCTAACTTTTGTTTTACCAACTTGATATGTCTATTCTGTAAAATTTAGTTCTTAGGGCATGTGATTTAATTCTTTTTTAAAATTTTTATTAATTAATTTTTATTTATTCACTTTGTATCCCAGCTGTAGATAACTTAACTCTTAATGTATATGAAGATATGTTTTATTTATTGGCACTTTTAACAGGGATAAAGAGACTTTAGCAGAATCAATGAAAATTTATGAAGATATAGAAAAGAAAATTGAAGGTAATACTTTATAAATGCTTAAATTTTACACAGTTTCTTAAATATATTAGCACTTTGATATTTAAAGTTTAATTTTTACAATTAAAAGTTATACAATGGCAAACTAAAGACATTGTTCAGTAGGGAGTTTGATATTTTAATACAAGTTTTATTATGATTATGATTTGGAAAATATAAAAGATTAATTCCAAGCTGAAGAGATGGCTCAGCAGTTAAGATTACTGATTGCTCATTCAGAGGACCCAGGTTTGGTTCTTAATACCTTCATGGCAGCCAGCAACTCTAACTCCACTTCTAGGAGATGCGATTACATCTTCTGGTATCTGCATGCACTGTACATATATGGTGTAGATACATCTATGCAAGCAAAATACTAAAACACACAAAATAAAAAGAAATATTTTAAAAATATGAATGCTATTATGATTTGATTGTTGCACTCATGAAGTTGGCATTTTCAAGGACACAACACATCATGGATCATTTAAACATGCAGTAAAGCATGACACAGTCTGTTACTGTTGTAGTACATCCATAACTTGGTTTATCTCAGGAAAGTTAGAAACATTCTGCAACCTTAAAAGATGAATAGGATTTATTTGAGTGAAGGAGGAAAATATTGATTGTTTAAGATGGTAATAATATGAAAAGAAAACAGCGTTAACTAGAGAATTAAAACCGGAGTAATAGACTGAAGAGATCAGCAGCACTAATTTGAAAGAGGGCATCTTTGTAGCACTGACTGCTTTGCTAAAGCTTTGGAGATATTTAGTATTTAACGGGGAATTGTTAAAGATCTTGTGCAATAAAATGACAGTGTAGCTTAAATGTGTAATAAATGCAGATTAGATTGCTATAAAAGAAAATGAAATGGACAGCTTAGAAACCTGTTTACCTAATACAAATAAATGGTGATTGAATATGAAAGATGATGAGCTATTCATCTTACCTTCAACCAATAGAAATGAGTAGAAGAGGAAAAACAAGTAATGGGAGGGCGTGTGCCCAGCATACTAAGGCCTGGGTTTGACCCCAGGGTCACACAAGAAAGAAGATGTTCCAATAAGAAAATAAATGAATCTTTAAATGGCTATTATCCATGTTCATTCAGATACTGCAGCCCATGCACCTGATTGCAATGCTTTGGTACTGGAAGCTGTGTTTTTTGTCTTTTTTTTTGGGGGGGGGGGACTCATTAAAACAAAAAAAAATATACACTATGACCCCAATCAATGTAAAGAATTGCTATTTAAAATGTATAATAGCAGATACTTGTATCTATTTCAGAATTCATAAAGTCCCACTCAGCTTTAGAATCTGAAACTGTTTCTGAAACTGATACAGGTAAGTAGCCATTCATCTAAACATCACATTAACACCTCTTAAAGGTTCAGTTGTACAGGTGCATGAGCCCTTGGGAACATTCTCATTCACACCACTACAGTAAGAAACCTGTGTATTATTGGTGCTTTCAAGATTTCATCTGTTTTGCTAGGCGTGTTGGCACATGACTTGGGGAGGCAGAGGGAAGTGGATTTCTGAGTTCGAGGCTATTCTGGTCTACAAAGCTCGTCCAGATAACCAAGACTTACATAAGAAAACCCTGTCTTGAAAAAACAAAACAAAAACCAAGCAAACAAAAAAGGTTTCTTTGTCTGTTTTTTCTTTTTTAAATTATTTATTTTATTTTTAAATTATTTTTATTTTTATTAATTACAGTTTATTCACTTTGTACCCCTTGTACCTCCCTCCCTCCTCCCCTCCCAAGCCCGCCCTCCCTCCCTCTTCCCTATTTTATAAATTACAGTTTATTCACTTTGTATCCCTGCTGTAGCCCCCTCCCCATTCCCTCCCAATCCCACCCTCCCTCTTCTTCTCTTATGCTCCTCCCCCAGTCCAATGACAAGGGGGGTCCTCCTCCCCTTCCATCTGACCCTAGTCTATCAGGTCTCATCAGGACTGGTTTCTTTGTCTTCCTCTGTGGACTGGAAAGGCTGCTCCCCCCTCAGGTGGAGGTGATCAAAGAGCCAGCCCATGAGTTCATGTCAGAAAAAGCCCATGTTCCTATTATTGGGGAACCCTCTTGGGCACTGAGCTGCCGTGGGCTACTTCTGTGCACGGGTTCTAAGTTATCTCCATGCATGGTCCTTGTTTGGAATATCAGTCTCAGAAGAGACCCCTGTGTCCAGATTTTTTGGTTCTGTTGCTCTACTTGTGGAGCTCCTGTTCCACCCAGATCTTCCCCCTTCTTTCATAAGATTCCCTGAACTCTGCTCAGAGTTTGGCTATGAAAGTCAGGATATGTTTTGATACCCTACTGGGTAGAGTTTTTCAGAGGCCCTCTGTGATAGGCTCCTGTCCTGTTCCATGTTTTCTTCTTCATCCGTTGTCTGTTTCATTTGTCTTTCTGAGTAAGGATTGATCATCTTACCCAGGGTCCTCCTTCTTGATTAGCTTCCTTAGATGTACAGATTTTAGTATGATTATCCTATATTATATGTCTAATATCCACTTACAAATGAGTATATGCCATGTGTGTCTTTCTACTTCTGGAACACCTCACTCAGGATGATCTTTTCTAGATCCTACCATTTGCCTGCAGATTTCATAATGTCTTTGTTTTTAATTGCTGAGAAGAAAAGGTGGGGAAGAGCCTTGAACTCATTGGCACAGGAGACAATGTCCTGAACAGAACACCAGCAGCACAGACTCTAAGATCAACAATCAATAAATGGGACCTCATGAAACTGAAAAGCTTCTGTAAAGCAAAGGATATTGTCATCAGAACAAAATGACAGCCTACAGACTGTGAAAGTATCTTCACCAACCCTATATCTGAGAGATGGCTAATATCCTGAATACATAAAGAACTTAAGTTAAACAGCAACAAATCAAGTAATCCAATTTAAAAATGTGGTACAGAGTTAAACAGAGAATTCTCAATAGAGGAACATCGAATGGCAGAGAAACACTTAAAGAAATGCTCAAGATCATTAGTCATCAGGGAAAAACAAATCAAAATGACCCTGAGATTTCACCTTATACCCATCAGAATGGCTAAGACAAAAAATTCAAATGACAACATGCTGGAGAGTATTTGGAGAAAGAGGAACCATCCTTCATTGCTGGTAGGGATGTAAACTTGTACAATCACTCTGGAAATCAATCTGGTGCTTTCTCAGACAATTAGGAATAGTGCTACCTCAAGATACAGGTATACTACTCCTAGGCATATATCCAAAAGATGCTCAAGTATACAACAAGGACATCTGCTCAACCATGTTTGTAGAAGATTTACTTTTAATAGCCAGAAGCTGGAAACAACCCAGATGTCCCACAGTTGAGGAATGGATACAGAAATTGTCTGTTTTTAAGAAAGGATCTCATATATCCCAGGTTGGCCTCAAACAATAGCTCAGTGTCCTTGAAGATCTTTTTGCAGTTTGTGGTACTAGTAATTATTGCAGAAATCTTCATATGCAGTATGTAAGCACCTTCATGCGACCTGTTGAGCCTTTTGGTAACAAAGGCTGTTAGAACCTTGTGTGTGTGTGTGTGTGTGTGTGTGTGTGTGTGTGTGTGTGTGTTTCTCACTCAAGGGAAGCTGAAACAGGCGGTTAGCTGTTGGTGACCAATATAGCTTGTAATGTGATCATAATAATGGTAGCATCAGCATTGAGGAATGTTTCCTATGGAATGTGCATGGATTTATATTCCACACCACAGGTGTGCATGGACCAGCTGTGGCCATGAGGTCCAGATGCTGCTGTATTCTGAGCTATTCCTTCCTCAGCAACCTCAGTGAGGATGTTTGTGCTTCAGGTGAAGCTCTGGTATCTGCATTGCAGATGTTTTCAGACTGGCCTTGAAGCCAGGCTCTTGGATATAACCACACATGCAGCAGAAGCTGCACCAAAGCCTTGGGCTATAAACTTATTTTTTCTGGTAGCAGCTTTTCTGTTTGAATCATGGGCATCTAAGGTGGCAGTGAAGCTTGGGTTGCAGGGCTATGTGCACACAGTGCAGCTCTGGAGTCCTGGGGACTTTTCACACTCAAGAACGATTTTCCTGGATGCTTGTATGGGAAGAAGAGAAGTCTAGTGTGATTATTCATCTTTTTTTTTCCTCAGAGTTGAGGTTAGATTGTTTTGGTACCTTTGATATTTTTTTTGGCAAATATGAAGATCATTTGAATATTTAAACCATATTCATATGGATTTTTAATAATTTCTATTTTTATTTATTGTTTTTTAGTTAATTACAGTTTATTTATTTGTATCCCAGCTGTAGCCCCCTCCCTCATTCCCTCCAAATCCCACCCTCCCTCCATCATCTCCTTCCTGCCCCTCTCTAAGTCCACTGATGGGGGAGGTGCTCCTCCCCTTCCATCTGATCCTAGCTTATCTCTTTAGAAGTCCTCTTCCAAGGCCTAGCAAGGTTGCTCCTCCCTTGGGAGGGGAGGTCAAAGGGCCCACCATTTCACGTCTGAGACAGTCCCTGTTCTCCTAACTAGGAAACCCACTTGGATACTGAACTGAGATGGGATATATCTGGGCAGGGGTTCTAGGTTATATCCATTCGTGGTCCTTGGATGAAGAAACAGGCTCATAAAAGACCCCTGTGCCTTAATATATTTGGTCTTTGTGGAGCTCCTGTCCTTTCCAGGTCATACTAACTCCTGCCTCTTTCATATGATTCCCTGCACTCTGCCAAAGGTTTGGTTATGATTCTCAGCATCAGTTTTGATACACTGCTAGGAAGAGTCTTTCAGGGGCCCTCTGTGGTAGGCTCCTGTCCTGTTACTTGTTTTCTCCTATTTCCAATGTCCATCCTATTTGTCTTTCTAAGTGAAGATTGATCATCTTACCCCAGGTCCTCTTTCTTGTTTATCTTCTTTAGATGTACAGATTTTAGTATATTTATCCTATCTTATAGGTCTAGTACCCACTTACAAGTATATACCATGAGTGTCTTGCTGCTCGCTTCAAGGGAGAAGCAGCCTAGCTAGATCCCAGAAGAGGACATTGTAGCCAGCCTTGAAGAGACATGATAAGCTAGGGTCAGATGGAAGGGGAGGAGGTCCTCCCCTATCAATGGACTTGGAGGGGGGCAGGGGGGAGATGAGGGAGGGATGGGGAGAGTGGGAGGAAATGAGGGAGGGGCTACGGCTGGGATACAAAGTATATAACCTGTGATTAATATAAAAATAAATAGATTATTTTTAAAAAATTTAAAAGGTCGGGTTTTTTTCAGTTTTTTTTTTTTATTGAAGCACTATTCCTAATTGTCTAAGAAAGCGCCAAACTGATTTATAGAGCAATTGTACAAGTTTGCATTCCCACCAGCAATGGAGGAGGCTTTCCCTTTCTCCACATCCTCTCCAGCATGTGTTGTCCTTTGAGTTTTTGATCTTACACTGGTGGGTGTAAGGTGAAATCTCAGGTTCATTTAGATTTGCATCTCCGAGATGGCTAAAGATGCTGAGCAATTCTTTAAGTGTTTTTCTGCCATTCTACATCCTCTACAGAGAGTTCTCTTTTTAGCTCCATACCCCATTTTTTAGTTGGATTACTTGATTTGTTGCTTTTTAACTTCTTGAGTTCTTTATATATACTGGATATTAGCCCTCTGTCAGATGTAGGATTGGTGAAGATCCTTTCCCAGTCTGAAGGCTGTTGTTTTCTTATGATGAGAGTGTCTTTTGCTTTACAGAAGCTTTTCAGTTTCATGAGATCCCATTAATTGACTGTTGATCTTAGAGCATGTGCTGTTGGTGTTCTGTTCAGGAAGTAGTCTCCTGTGCCAATGAGTTCTAGGGTCTTCCCCACTTTTTCTTCTAACAGGTTTAGTGTGTCTGGTTTTATGTTGAGGTCTTTGATCCACTTGGACTTTAGTTTTGTGCAGGGTGATAAAATATGGATCTATTTCAATTTTTCAACATGCAGACATCAAGTAAGACAAGCACCATTTGTTGAAGATGCTATCTTTTTTCCACTGGATGGTTTTGGCTTCTTTGTCAAAAATCAAGTTTCCATAGGTGTGTGGGTTTATTTCTGGGTCTTCTATTTGGTTC
>JAQQSO010007598.1:0-10505 GCA_028658305.1 Pachyuromys duprasi | reverse complement strand
CCATTGTGTAAAAGTACCACAATTTCTGTATCCATTCCTCAACTGAGGGACATCTGGGCTGTTTCCAGGTTCTGGCTATTACAAATAAAGCAGCCACGAACATGGTTGAGCAAATGTCCTTGTGTACTTGAACATCTTTTGGATATATGCCTAAGAGCTCCAGAATAGCTAAGATCAAAAACTCTAGTGACAACGCATGTTGGAGAGGCTGTGGAGAAAAAGGAACCCTCCTCCATTGCTGGTGGGAATGCAAACTTGTACAACCACTCTGGAAATCAATTTGGCGCTTTCTTAGACAATTAGGAATAGTGATTCCTCAAAACCTTTTTGTTTTTAATCTTCAGTTTTTCTTTAACCCTTGGAACTTTACTCCATTCCATATATAATCATACATACTTTTATTGATTTATATATTTGTTGTTTGTTCTATATAACTTTCGCTGGTTTCTTTTCCTTTCTTTTTTGGAAAAATTATACTGATTAAGTTTTGTTAGACTTTTTTTAGCTTTTTTTTTTTTTTTACATTTCATTTGTATGGTGTTATTGCTGTATAATATTTTCAATTTTGTAATTTCTAACTTATGCATTTTCATTTTCGATTTTGTAATGTTACAAAGAATTGACCCATCATTTGTGTATGTGTGTATTATACACAACTATCTATATGAAGAATCTACATAATTTTAAATATAAAAATGGAAATTCAAAGTTCAAAAATACTAATTGAAATATAATTTAAAATATATGTAATTCATATTTTAAATTATATTAGACATCATTAACCATTTTTTCATATATAAAGACCACATCACATTAGTGTATTTTAAAAATAACAAATTTTTTGTTTATATACAATTTCACATTGAGAATTATTTTTTGTGATTTAGCCTTCTGGTTTTATTTATATGTAGACAGACACATAATATCTCTTATAAGCATATGTATGTAAATATACATATTATACATATATACATAAAAGAAGCCCAATATTTGGAAAAAAAACATTTCAGAAATTTTCTTAATTACATTTTAGAGTAACAAAAATATTCATCTACATTTAATTAAGAATACTAGATTAAATCCATGTGTAGTGGTACATAAATTTAATCACAGCACTTGGGAAGTAGATCTCTGTGTTCTACATAGTCAGTTCCAGGACAGCCTGAGCTGCATACATAGTCTTGAAAGAACAAACAAAACAAGCAAAAATAGAATCGTATCTGAAAAAATACTTTCATAAGAAGTTAATAACATGCATTTTCAATAATGCAATCCAGTAGAATGCCAGAACTAGAGTAGGAATTACTCTGGTTCCATAGCCATCTAGTGAAGAGAGGCCCAGGCCTTCCTCCTCATTAGGAGAAGCATGCATTTTTTCTTCATTTCTATTTTTCCTTTTGTTTTTAATTAGATACAATCAAATCTTGTAATCCTCAATTCACCCTAGATTGGGGTAACAAAAACTTGAAACTGGTTCAAAATCCTCTGAGATATCAGGCATATCCAGAACAAAAGGAACACACTTGTACCACTGAAAGTGTGAGGATGGGACTTCAACTTCTGTGGAATTCTCCATGTCACAAACACAATTGCCTAAAGAATTAATTCTGATGTACTGATGTCATCACACAACTCCTATGAGTGTCAAACCAAAAGAAAATCAGTTTCCTTCTCACAGACCTGAAGCCAGCAAGAATAGTTACATGAATATCTGTCTGATGCAATCCCCACCTCCCTTCATAGAGGATCCACAAGAAGCCTAAGTAGCCCTTCTAGCACCTAGGTCGAGTGCTTGCATGGTCCTTGGTTGATGCTTCAGTCTCAGCAAGCCCCTCTATGCCCTGGTTAGTTGACTCTGTTGATCTTCTTGTGGAACTGCTGTCACCTCCAGGTCTTTTGCTCTTTCCTTCCACTATTCCACAAGATTCCTTATGCATCACCCAATGTATGGTTGTGAGTCTCTGCATTTATTTAGAGGTGCTTCTGGGTAGTACCTCTCAGAGGACAACTCTGTCAGGGTCCTGTCTGCAAGTTTAGCAGAGCATCATTCATAGTGTCAAGGGTTGGCACTATGATGGGTCTTTAGTTAGGCCAGGTATTGGATGGGCATTTGCTCAATCTCTGCTCCATCTGTTCAGTTTTTATACCTGCACATCTTGTATGCAGGCAAATTTTGAGTTGAAGTTTTTTGTGGGTGGACTGGTGTTTCTCACCCATTACTAGAAGACTAGTCTAGTTTGTAGGTCTCCTCTTCAGTCTCTCTGTTGTTTGCTACTAAGAGGCACTACTTGAATACCCTTCATATACTCACAGGAGCCTTCGCTGGCTTAGGTCTCCAGCTTGTCACAGAGATACCCCCACCCTCAGTTTCTAACTTCTCTACAGTCTTTCTGTCCTTCCTCCCTTGCTCTCCCAAGGTCTGTTCTGCCCTGGTGGGATTGCATTGCTGGCCACAGGGGGAGAGGACAGGCTCAATCCTGATGCAATTTGATGAGCTGGGCTGGATGAGAAATGGAGCACTCCTTTCATGAGGAAAACAGGAACAGAGAGGAAGGAAGGGTGGGACTGGGAATAGACCAGGGACAGGACTACAACAAAGATGTAAAGTGAATCAGATTTTTTTTTAATTAAGAAAAAGAATAGTTAAGTGATAGAATGCCATGGTTTCCAACAAAGAATGATAAACACATTTTTTGAGAAAGTCTTAGTCACTGAACAAAAGCAAAACTGCGCATTACTGTTACAATAGTCCTATACAATGTCTCTATGAACTGTTGGCATTTAACTAGTTTATTCTTTTTAGAAAAGGAAGGTTTATCAAGAAAATGTTTTATTCTCTGTATTAGATTGGTTAGGGTGGACTAATTTGTAAGAACAGAGGAAGATAATGCAGCCAGCCTTTATGAGGCTTGGTAAAGGAGGGTCAGATGTAAGGAGAGGAGGTTCTCCCCTATCATGGAACTAGGGAATGGGTATAAGGGGAGGAGAGGCGGGAAGAGTGGGACAGAGAGGAGATGAAGGAGGGGCTGCAGCAGGGATACAAAGTGAATAAATGGTAATAAATAAATATATAAATAAAATTAAATAAAAATAATATCCAATAGGAATGGTGGGTAATTTACTACCAAGGTTTTAATTATTTTATTTATATATGGTTCCAAAATAGCACCCTATAGATGTTATTAAGAAGGTCATTTTGTTATCATCTCTACATATCTGTTAGTAACTATACTTTTATGTATTTTATAACTTAAATATCTCATTTTTTGTTTTATCTAACCCTCTGTTCATTCTGAGAAACTAGTAATTATATACTTAAAAAGAAAAAAAAGTAGTTCCAAAATAGCATCTGTTACACAAAAATTAAGAGGTCTATTTCGTGTTGTAAATAAAAGCATTCCAATAAAAGCAAACAGTTAAAGTGAAGTCTATTGCCCAAGAATTTCAAAGAAAATAAAAAAAATGAGTGTTTTGTGTCTCCACATTTTGTGTTTATTTACTATAGAAGGAATTAATAGTCATTTAAACATTGTTAAGTCACAGAGTATTCTGAAAATGAAAGTCAATGAAGATCAAACATCATTCATTTTTAGATCTAGGTTTTATCACTAGAAAATGGTACAGAAATCATTCCATTTTCAAATGAATCATGTCTGTTTGGAGACAATGGTCAGGAAGCCAGCATCAGCTAAAGTGGTGTCAGCTGCATCAGAGTAAAATACGAACCAAGACTCTCATGCAACATTGCTGTAGGTTTGTCCCCATAGACATAAGGTCACAAAGTTGTCTGAACCAGGCTACAAGGCAGAAGAGAAATGGTGTGATTAGCAAGTCTCTTGGAGCTGAGAGCAGAAGGCAAGAAAACTTTTAATGTTGAGATTCAATACAGACAAGGGAAAGAACAAGCTTTATTTACTCACATCTGCTTGCTTGTAAGCAAAAGATCAATAAAGATACACCAACACATGGAATTCAGCAATTATTATAGCATACTACAAGCAATTAAAATAATGTTTATAGCCAATATATTTCACAGTGAATGTAAGAAAATTCATATTCTTTTCAGAATACAATTTCCTTGTATAATAATAAGCTCTAGACATAACATGTCCTTTCAGGTGTGTGTTTTTTAATTATTTATTATTTATTACAGTTTATTCACTTTATATCCTGGCTGTAGCTTCCTCCTTCATTTCTTACTATTCCCACCCTCCCTCCCTCTTCTCTCTCTATGTCCCTCTCCTAGCCCACTGATAGGGGAGGTCCTCTTCCCCTACTATCTGACCCTAATCTATCTGGTCACATCAGGACTCCCTGGATAGTATTTTTCTGTGGCCTATTAGGCCACTTCACCAGGGGAGGTGATCAGAGAGATAGCCACTGACTCCATGTCAGAGTCGGTTACTGCTGCATTTACTAGGGAACTCACATGGAGACTGAGCAGCCCATGGACTATACCTGAACCCAGGGTCTATCTCCTCTCCATGTATGGTCCTTGCTTGATTCATAAGTCTCTGAAAGACCACCTGAGCCCAGATTTTTTGACTCTGTTGGTCTCCTTGTGGAGCTCTTGTCCCCTGCAGGTCTTTTGATCTCCCTCTTCCATAAGATTCCCTGTACTCTGCACAAAGTTTGGCTATGAGTCTTAGTATCTGCTTGGATACCTTTGCAGATAGAGAATTTCAGAGGTCCTCAGTGGTAGGCACTTGTCCTGTTCTCTGTCTTTATTATCAAAACAGCATTTTTATTCTTTTGGAAATATTGATAATTCAAGTGAAAATTGGTTCTTTCAGAAAATAAATACTGAATTTCTCCTGCACCGCTTAGTCAGGATAATAACAGTCTTGATTGCTCTGGAAGCTTCATTGTTTTACAATTGAAAAATTCCATTTTTATTGGAGTTTCTATTGTTTTATAGTTCTTTTTCTTAATAAGTAATTTGTGTAATTCTGTCCTTTATGAGTGAAAGACAAGATTGAAATAAATGTGAACTTTTTCATGTCACAATTCCATTGTCATATTTATTTCATAAGGTTTTTTTTCTTAATGTAACTAGCTTTACTAAATATAAGCTGCTAGTCTATACTATACTTGTCTAGGAAATCTGACTATACAATATTTATACAATAATTAATTGGAAAAATATAACAATCCAAAATATATAATTCAGACAAGTTTTTTTTTCAATTTTTTTAATTTATTTTTTTGTTATCAATCACAGGTTAGGTACTTTGCATCCCAAGCGTAGCTCCCTCCCTCATTCCCTCCCCCCCTCCCCAACCCTCCCTCATCTCCTCCCCGCCCCCTCCAAGTCCACCAACAGGGGAGGACCTCCTCCCCTTCCATCCAACCCCAGCTCATCCTGTCTCCTCAAGGCTGGCTGCAATGTCCTCCACTGGGATCTAGCCAGTCTGTCACTCCCAGACAAGTTTTAAAATGCTTTTCTTTACTTTGTTCTTAGCAGGAATGAATAATGATCAATTCTAATAAAAATTGAAGAAATTAAGCAGTATACTTTAATAAGTATATAAACATCAAGGTGACATACTTGGCTTTACTTCTTAACTGTTTCCTATGAAATCCAACATTAATTTAGAATAAATATTAAGACAATATTGATCTAAATTACCAGAGTTAATTAATCTCTCTTTGTGGTAAATGAGTTTTACAAAAAACAAGTAAAGAAAACATCAATATATCATTTAAATGATTTTTAAATTTTTTTAAATATGCTAACAAAAATTATATAAAATTATTTATAAAATAACCAGGTACACACACATTGTCCCTCATTTAAATGCTTAGCTAAATTAATAAATTTAAGGATATGGCATTAAAATCTTAAGAGCAATGGAATTGTAAACAATTGTTCATATATTCTTGTGTAGTCTATAAGTCTTCATTCGAGATTTCAGTCTAGGAAGAAAAAATATGCAATACGAACATCTCATTAGAATATATTTTGAAGTAGAAAGAGTGGGGAAGACCTTTGAATGCATTACCATAGGATAAAACTTCCTGAAGAGAACACCAACAACAAAGGCTCTAAGATAAACAATCAGTACATGGGACCTCATGAATGAAAGCTTCTATAAAGCAAAAGACACTGTCATCAGAACAAAAGGACAGCCTGCAGATTGGGAAAGGATCTTCATCCACCCTACACCTGAAAGATGGCTAATATCCAGAATATAAAGGACCTCAAGAAATTAAACAAGAACAAACCAACTAGTATAAATAAAAAAAATGGAGTACAGAGCTAAACAGAGAATTCTCAATAGAGGAATATCAAACAACAGAGACACAAAGAAATGTTCAATATCCTTAGTCATCAGGGAGGTGCAAATCAAAACAACCCTGAGGTTTCACCTTACACCCATCAGAATGGCCAACATCAAAAACTCAAGTGAAATACATGCTGGAAAGGATGTGGAGAAATGGGAATCCTCCTCCATTGTAGGTGGGGATGTGAAATAGTACAACCATTTTGGAAATCAATCTGGTGCTTTCTCAGACAATTCAGGAATAATATTTTCTCAAAATCCAGTTATACAATTAGGAATATATTGAAAAGATGCCTAAGTATACAACAAGGACATGTTCTCAACCATGTTCATAGCAGCTTTATTTGTAATAACCACAAGATGGAAACAACCCAGATGTCTCTCAGTTGAGGAATGGATACAGAAATTGTGGTATATTTACACAATGGAATATTACTTAGCAATTAAAGACAAGGAAATCATGAAATTTGCAGACAAATGGTGGGAACTAGGAAAGATCATCCTGAGTGAGGAATCCCATGAGCAGAAAAACACACATGCTATATACTCACTTATAAGTGAATATTGACACTTACCATAGGATAAACATACTAAAATCTGTACACCTAAAGAAGCTAAGCAAGAAGGAAGACCCTGGATAAGATGCACAATCCTCATTCAGAAAGGCAAATGGGATGGAGAGAGGAAAAGGGAGAAAACAGGAAACAGGATAGGAGCCTACCATAAAGGGCCTCTGAAAGACTCTACCCAGCAGTGTATTCAAGCAGATGCTGAGACTCAGAAAACTTTGCCCAGATTGCAGGGAATCTTGTGAAAGAAGAGAGAATAGAAAGAGATGGAGGGTATACATGAGAGCTTCTGATTTTTTTTGAGTTAATTTTCTATCCAGCCACTTTACTAAAGGTGTTTATCAGCTGAAGGAGTTATCTGGTTGAAATTTTGGGGTCGCTCATGTATACTATCATATCATCTGGTAATAGGAATACTTTGACTTCTTCCTGTCTGATTTTTATCTCCTTTAGTTTTCTCATTGTTCTAACTAGGGTATCAAGTACTATGTTGAAGAGATATGGAGAGAGTGGGCAGCCTTGTCTTGTCCCTGATTTCAGTGGGATTAATTTAAGTTTCTCTCCGTTTAGTTTGTTGTGGGCTATAGGCTTGCTGTATATAGTCTTTACCATGTTTGGGTGTGTGCCTTGTATCCATGATCTCTCCAAAACATTAAACATGAATGGGTGTTAGAGTTTGTCAAATGCTTTTTCAGCATCTAAGGAAATGATCATGTGGTTTATCTTCTTCAGTTTGTTTATACAGTTGATTACATTGATGGATTTCTTTATATTGAGCCACCCCTGCATGCCTGGGATGAAGCCTACTTGGTCATGGTGGATTTTATCTTTTATGTGTTCTTGGATAACCTTTGCAAGTATTTTATTGAATATTTTTGCAACAATGTTCAAAAGAGAGATACATCTGAAAATATTAGAGATAAAACACCCTTGAAAATAGCCACTAATATAGCATGACGTATCTTGGTGTGACGCTAACCAAGCAAGTGAAAGACCTGTGTGAAAAAAGTCTCTGAAGAATGAAAAGGAAGAAGATATCAGAAGATGGAAAGATCTCCTATGCTCATGAATCAGTAGGATTAATATAATGACAATGACCATCCTGACAAAAACAATCTACAGATTCAATACAATTCCCATCAAAATACCAAACAAATCTTATAGACATTGAAAGAACAAATCACAACTTAATATGGAAAAACATAACAGAATAGCCAAAACCATTCTGTGCAATAAGAGAACATCTGGAGGTATCTCCAACCCTGATCTCAAGCTCTACTAGAGAGCACTGCTAAGGAAAAGTCCATAGTACTGGCATAGAAACAGAATGGTGGATTAATGGAATTGAATAGAAAATAGAGAATAAATCCACACACCTATGGATACTTGCATTTTGACAAAGAAGCCAAAACCATACACTGGAAAACAAAAACAAACAAACAAAAATAAAACCATCTTAAAAATGGTGCTGGTCTAACTGGATGTCTATGTGCAGAAAAATGCAAATAGATCCACAGTTATCACCCTTCCCAAAAGTCCCAGTGGATCAAAGACCTCAACATAAATCCAGACAAACTAAATATGGTAGAAGAAAAATTGGGGAGGAGCCTAGAGCTCATTGGCACAAGAGACAACTTACTGAATAGAACACCAACAGCACAGGCTCTAGAATCAAAAATTACTAAATGGGACTGCATGGAACAGAAAAGCTTCTGTAAAGCAAAGGATACTGTCATTAGAAGACAACAACAACTTACAGACTGGAAAAGGATATTGACCAACCCTATATCTGACATAGGGCTGATATAAAATAGATATAAACAACTCAAAAATTAAAAAAGCCACAAATAAAGTAATCCAATTCAAAATTGGGACCCAGAGCTAAACAGAGAATTCTCTGTAGAGAAGCAGTTAAAGAAATGTTCTATGTCCTTAATCATCAGGGAGATGCAAATAAAAATGACCCTGAGATTTTACCTTACACCCATCAGAATGGCTAAGATCAAAAACTCAAGTAACAGTACATGCTGGAGAGGATGTGGAGAAAGGAGAACTGTCCTCCATTGCTGGTCAGAATAGAAACTCCTACAACCACTTTGGAAATCAATCTGTTGCTGTTTCAGATAATTAGGAATAGTTTTTCCTCAATATCCAGCTATACTGCTCCAAGGAATATATCCAAAATATGCTCAAGTACACCACAAAGACATTTATCCAACCATGTTCCTAGCATCTTTATTCGTGGTAGCCAGAACCTGGAAACAACCCAGATGTCCCTCAATGGAAGAATGGGTACATAAGTTGTAGCTCATTTACGGAATACTACTCTGCAATTAAAAACAAGGAAATAATGAAATTTGCAGAAAAATGATGGAATCTAGAAAAGATCATCCTGAGTGAGGTATTATAGAAGCAGAATGAAATATACAGTATATATTCACTTATAAGTCAATACTAGACATATAATATAGGATAAACATATTAAAATCTGTATACCTGAAGAAGCTAAGCAAGAAAGAGACCCCTTACTAGAATGATCAGTCCTTACTCGAAAGGCAAATAGGATGGACATTGGAAGAAGGAGAAAACAGAAAACAGAACAGGAACCTACCACCGAGGTCCTCTGAAATACTAGCCAGTAGTATATCAAAGCAGATGCTGAGACTCATAGCCAAACTTTGGGCAGAGTGCAGGGAATCCTATGAAAGAAGGGGAAGATAGTAAGACATGAAGAGGATAGGAGCTCCACAAGGAGAGTAACAGAACCTAAATACCACACACAGGTGTCTTTTCTGGGACTGATAATCCAGCCAAGAACCATTCATGGATATAACCTAGAACCCCTTCTCATATGTAGCCCATGGCAGCTTAGTATTCAAGTAGGTACCCCAGTAAGGGGAAGAGGGACTGTCTCTGATGTGAACTCAGTGGGTATAGCAGCCTTACCAGGCAAAAGAGGACAATGCAGCCAGTCCTAATGAGACATGATAAGCTAGAGTCAGAAGGAAGGGGAAGAAGACCTCCCAAATCAGTGAACCTCAAAAAGGGCATGGGAGGAGATGAGGAAGGGGGCCTACAGCTGCGATACAATCAGTTGAAGGAGTTCTCTGGTTGAAGTTTTGGGGTCACTTATGTATATTATCATAACGTCTGCAAATAGTGATATTTGACTTCTTCCTTTCCAATTTGTATCCCCTTGATTTCCTTTAGTTGCCTTATTGCTCTAGCTAGAATTTCAAGTACTATGTTGAAGAGATATGGAGACAATGGGCAGCCTTGCCTAGTCCCTGATTTCAGTGGGATTGATTTTAGTTTCTCTCCATTAAGTTTGATGTTAGCTATAGGCTTGCTGTATATTGCCTTTACTATGTTTAGGTATGTGCCTTGTATCCCTAGTCTCTCCAAGACTTTAAACATGAATGGATGTTGGATTTTGTCAAATGCTTTTTCAGGCATCTAGGGAGATGATCATGTGGTTTCTCTCCTTCAGTTTGTTAATGCTTCAGTTTGTTAATATGGTGGATCACAATGATGGATTTGCGTATATTGAACCACCCTTGCATGCCTGAGATGAAGCCTACTTGGTCATGGTGGATGATATCTTTTATGTGCTCTTGGATTCAGTTTGCAAGTGTTTTATTGAGTATTTTTG
>JAQQSO010007597.1:0-10505 GCA_028658305.1 Pachyuromys duprasi | reverse complement strand
GCAACCATATTCCAGGCTTGGTTAAAGGCTTCCACGACAGCTGGCTCCAGGGGCCCTTCCTCCGTGGCAGCCAAGTTCTCTTCCAGCTGCTCCAGGCTGGACATGCCCAAGATGACTGCGCCCCTTGGGAGCCCTGCAAGAGGAGACAGCCAGAGTCTGGCTCCTGTTACTTGCCTCTCTTTGCCCCTCTGTTGCCAACATTCGGGCAACTGCATATGTTTACATCCTAAACTCCAAGAAAGAACTGAATATATGTTGGGCAGTTGATCTATAGACCTCAGCCTTCCTCCAGCCCCATCACTGTGTTCATCCATGTAGCCTGAAGAGTTCTCCAATCTGTAAAAACGCTGCTCTGAGATGCTCTTATTTCCTGTTTGTTTATTAGCCAAATTTATGGAGCATCCTTTGGAAGCATGTCAGATGCTCTGTTGTTGCCTAATGCGGAAGCCAAAGAGACTTCATGACCAAGATGCAGACCCCTAGAAGAGAGGAGACTGGCTCCCACGGGAAGAGCAGGACTTATATGTGTTGCAATTAAACTTACATTAATTTCTAAAAAAAAAAAAAAAGAATGAGTGTTCAGCCCTTGAGTATATATACCTCACCTACTCTACGGCTCAGAGTACACTGTTGAAGAGGGGCAGAAAGAAAATAAGCTCTGGATGACAGTTAGGGGAGGTATGAAATACTACCCATTGGCAAGATATAGCCATGGCAACCATGAACTCACAGGAAGGGCACTTGCCTGCACCAGGACTGCTAAATTTTGACTAGGCCTGTCAACAGTCAGTCACAGACGGAGCAGGGGCTCCTGGAGCCCTGTTCCTCCATGGGAAAGCACTGGATCCTTAGAAACGCTGGAAGAGTGAGAGAGTGACTGTCTTTCAGTTGTGTAGCTACTGCTGAGCCCACTGTTCCAAAGGATAGTTCCAACCTCACACTCATGTGGACAGCCCTGGTTAAACTGAGTAGGTCACAAAAATTACACAAAAGACATATGAAGGGCCTTGTAGGGACAGAGGGTTTGATGGCGATGGGGTTATATGGAAGGGTAGGAGGTGGGAGTATCGGAATGCGTTATATATGTCTATATGTGTGTGTGCTAATCTGAAAATAAACCGTATTAATAAAAACAAATAATAATATAAAATCAATTAGTTTTTCAGCTTCCTGTCTTTTTATTATCAAAATATCAATGACAGAGGAATAAGAAAATCAAAAGAACATGACAATAAAATTTAGAAAATACAATAATTAATAACTGTAGAAATAAAAAATATACTTACTAGCAATGGTATTTTCATTCAATGATTTTTCAGTAAATAATACTTAAATTTCCTAGTACAGTCAGGTAAGGAAATACAGAACAATAATTTTGACCAAGGTCAGAACAATGGCTCAGTGGGTAAAAACAGCTGCTGCTGCAGTCGAATGCTCTGAGTTCCATTCCCCAGAAGCCACAGTAGAAAAGAGACTTCCAAAAGCTGTCCTCTGACCTTCCTACACTCACACGTACATCACACTCACATGACAGAAATAAAAAGGAAACTTTAAAAGAAGCACAGCACACAAAAAGCTTCAGGGCTGGAGACATAAACTCAGTGATACAGCACTTGCCTAACATGCAAGTGGCCAAGGTTTCAGGCCTCAGGACTGCAGAAACAAACAACAACAAAAATTAAGGTTGAAAGAAAAGGTAATAGAAAAAAGCAAAGAGATAAAAAAAGAGAGATGTAAGAAAAGAACAAAATGATAGCTGTGTATAAAAATGTCAAAGTGAAATTATGTTTAATCTCACTGCCACCTTGCTAAGATGAACCACTGGGCATGACTATGAGAGATAAGGGTCAACAGGAGTGGAGAGACCCGCCCACTGTGATGGGAATCTGCTCAGCCCAGACAGCCATCACTCCACTTCTTGGCTGCAGATGAGATGTGACCAATTCCCTGAAGTCCTGCAGCCATGATTCCCTCATCAGCAAGGACTTTAGCCTTCTAGTGTGAATCAAAATAAACATTTTCTCCCTAAAGTCACACTTGTTAAATATTTAATTACAGCAATAGAAAAAAATAACACAGACAGAAACCTGTCACTGTGTACTAACTTTAAAATAATACACAAAGAATTTAAGCGATGGAAGAATAGAAAACATTATTTGTGTGAACCACATAAACTGTACATCACTAAGGTTGCAATCTCATAATTTTTAAACATCTCATTAGTTCTGCAACTGCTTTTAGTGGCCTATTGAGCTTTTGAGAAACTATTAGTCTACAGTTTTCAGCACCCTTTAAAAACAACAGTGTTTAACAGGAAGAACGCCAAGCAAATGAGGTTTCGGGTGTGTTGCAACTTGCCTTAGACTATCCATCAGCATGTAAATGTCAAATTAAAATATCTTTGCAAACAAGAACATTTTCTGATCACAAAACACCCATCAATCTGTGGAGAATTAAGTAAGTCTTGCTTTTTAGACTACTTACTAGAGCTCCATGTCAGAACTAAGAGAAATTGTTCAACTTACATCAGTGATAATGTCTGAACTCTACATTCTGGCCCACTTTCCAAACTACTGAGAACAACGTTTAGTAATCCAGCGGACCAAACTCAGCACCCTACAGTATTTTTCTCCACTGATTCATCTTTTTGAACTAAGAGTTAAGGACTAAGACACACACACACACAAACCCACACACACAGTTAGTGGTAGAGTGCTTGCCTAGAATGAAGGAGTGTAAATACAAATTAGGGGGAGGGGTAGAACAATCCATGGCATCTGTGTTTCCTGTATCTGTGAATGAATCCAGAGTATGCTAATTAGGAAGGTCTTAACTTTCCAAATCCCTCATTCAGATGACAACTGATCCACAAGGCATGAAGGACTATGCCCTGAATCTGAGCATACGGACCATCAATGATGACTATGGACTACATATGATGTTGGAACACTTGAAAATACTGAAGAGGCTTTAGAGAGATGGCTCAGGGGGCTGCTCTTCTAGAGGTCCTCCATTCAATTCCCAGCACCCATGTAATGGCTTGCAACTATCAGTACTCTAGTTCCAGAAGATCCAATACCCTTTTCTGTACTCCTTAGATACTGCATAAATGTAGCACACAAGCATACATTCAGGCCAAAAATTCATACACATACAATTTTTAATCCCAAAAATATTTTTAAATACCAAAGAGTTTTAATTTAATTCCATAATTACCCTTCTTGGAAGCACTGACTTGGCCACTAATTTTTTTATATTTTTTCTCCTTGGTTTGGTTTGGGTTTGGGTTTGGTTTTTTGAGACAGAGTTTCTCTGTATAGCCTTGGCTGTCCTCTCTTTGTACCAGGCTGGCCTCAGATACATAGACACCTGCCTGCCTCTGCCTTCCAGAATGCTGGGATTACAGGCATGTGCCACCATGTACAGCGTGGCTACTAATTCTTAATATAACTTTTGATTTACTTTCTTGAAAAGGAAAAGTAATGTTCATTCTCCTCAGTTGAAATCTCTAAGAGCTGGGGGACATAACTGACAGGGAATCAGCCACATCCCTGAGGAAGTGTGTATGAGGAAACAAGGCTTGTGGAAACACAGTAGTAATTACAAACAATGCCTTCTTCCCTACTGTGGTTCCCAGAAAAACTTACAGGACACACGGGCATTTATTAACGGACAATAAAGAGCATTTTGGTCAACATGAGTACAAAAATATAATCTAAAAAGTAAAAATTTTGAAAAGTTGTATGTGTTAAACAGCCAGGAGAATTCTGACAGATGAAAGAAAGGAGGCTAGGAAGGTTAACATGAAATCCAAGATAAGGGTCCTAGATTACATGGCAAGTAGCAGCTCAGTGGCTAAGAGCACTGGATGCTCTTCCAAAGGACCCTGGTTCGATCCCCAGCTACTGAAGTAGTGGCTCAAATAATTTGCAACTACAGTTCTATGGCTTCTGGTCACTGCAGGTACTGCATGAATGTGATTACAAACAGCAAGAAGCTAGACATAGTCTAATGCAACAGGGTGACAATGGTACTTTTCAAATACAGGATAGTTCACAAGAACATATCCGTATTTTAGAAATAAACTGTGTAAAAACAAAATGATCAATTTGATTAGATGTTTATGTAATGTAATATAAATGTACAAAATGATTAGAAAATGAAGTCACTAAAATTATCAGATCTATTGATTACAAATGCGGACTATATGCAGCTCCACAAGGAGAGCAACAGAACAAAAAAAAATCTGTGCTCAGGGGTCTTTCCTGAGACTGATATTCCAACCAAGGACCATTCATGAAGATAACCTAGAACCCCTGCTCAGATGTAGCCCATGGCAGTTCAGTGTCCAAGTGGGTTCCATAGTAATGGGAACAGGGACTGTCTCTGACATGAACTCAGTGGCTGGCTCTTTGGTGACTTCCCCCTCATAGTGGAGCAGCCCTGCCAGGACACAGAGGAAGACAATGCAGCCATTCCTGATGAGACCTGATAAGCTAGGGTCAAATGGAAGGGGAGAAGGACCTCCCCTATCAGTGGACTTGGAGAGGGGCATGGGAAAAGATGAGGAAGGGAGGGTGGGATTGGGAGGGGATGAGGGAGAGAGCTACAGCTGGGATACAAAGCAAACAAATTGTAATAAATTTAAAAATTAATTTAAAAAAACAATTGTGGATTATCCTCTACCTAGGTAAAATCACTCAATGCACTTGTAATAAAAAATAAATAACTCCTGAATACATTTTAAAATATTCAATAATTCAGAATTGTTATTAATTCAGTTGGTTTTTCTCAACTGTTTCAAGTTAGGGAGTTTTTTTATTATGTATGTATTCGATGTAATCAGTACTTCCAGTCTGAAACTTTTAACAATGTCACTAAAATTACTTTCACACTATTATCTCATGATACATGGCAGGGGAATAAACTTGCTACACATCAAATATGGCCCAATAAAGTCATTGCCATAGGGTTTTATCTTTATCCTTACCATTACAAGTTCCTCCTGTAGCTCGCTGCAACTTTTTTCATTATATTGCAGTCTCTTTGAAAGATCTATAATTACTTTCTTCTGCTCTTCGATCTCTTCATTTAGTTTCTTGTTTTGGGAGAAATATTCTCTTTCTAATCTAGAAAGTTAAAACATCAGAGCAGGTTTTTCAAACGTCCTTCTCTTTCACACAGTAGGTGATGTTCTATGTATCATGTTTACGTACCAAGAGGCTTTTAATGCCCACTCTTCCTCTCTTCAAATTAACAGGTTTATGCACTCTCTAAAGTTTACTTCTTTGACAATAGGTGTTTGTACTGTGTCCAAGGTAATAGGCAAAAGCAACTGGGATATTATTTTTGATAAACAAAAACCACCCATCTTCATTCAGTCAGCTCAGAAACTGCCTCAAGACTGAGTGTGTGTGTGTGTGTGTGTGTGTGTTGCACGCTCGTGAGTTTGCAACTCAGACACCTACGACCTCAAAAAGACAAGCACAGGATATCCAGTGTCCTCCTAGACACAGTCTCTCACTGAGCCGGAAACTCATGATTCTTGGCTGTCTGGCCATCCCTGACTTCTTGCATGGGTGACAGGGATTCAAACTCAGGTTTGCATATTTACATAGCATGTGCTCTTACTGACTGAGCCATCTTCTGAGCCCCCAAGAAAATTATCTTAAAATTTAGTGATAAGGTTCTTAACATACAATAGAAATGAAGCAAATGTTTTTATTCCTGCAAATTGAACTGATCTGGTGTGCAGAAATTTCAAAAAGGAGAAAGATTAAAATGTAGGTCATTTACTTTGAGGACAAGCTTAGTGCTCGCATTGGCGTCATGGACCTGGGAGAATGGACGAAAGTCTCATGCAATAGTCAACTTTATTCAGAGCATCAGTCAATTTATACTCTGGGGGTTAAGAAGAATTACCTAAGTAAAGTATACAATCATAAGGACGAGCTGCACATGGCAAAAACATGTTTTTCCATAGAGCCATAGAAATAACAAGAGCTGAAGTAAACTCACTCCTACCCATTACACCTGGGAGGAGCACAGAAACATTCCAAGAACGATTCTGTTTTGAAGAAACTAAGGTCACAAGACTCTTGTCTTCTCACAGATACTCAATTCAATTCTCACATGACTCATTCTTAGGCTGTGTTCCAACAAGGACACACAAATTTCTTTACAGAAAAAATAAACCTGCTTTACTGTTTTAAATGTTTAGGTGCATATTAAACTGTGTTTACATTGATTTGGTTTGGTTTGGTATTTTAGAAAGAGTCTCGTCATGTAGTTCATTTTGGTCTGGAATTCTTTTTGTAATCTACTATGTGGACTTAAACTCACAGTGCTCCGCCTCTTTAGCCTCCTAAACGGAGATTATGGGGGAGAACTTCCTCACACAGCATGCATATGAATAATATTAATTCAATTATGTCACTATTCTTAGCCTGAGATCTTCCTAATAATAACAGTAGACCCATCTATTCTGTATTAAGCTGTAGCATGGGGGATTAGGGTGACTATGACAAAATCAGTACTGCACTCAGGCTAAATGGAAAAAAAAAACCTAATTTTTCATTAGCACTTGCCCAATCTCCAAATAGATATTTTTCCCTCGGGGTGCAATGAGAACAAGTGTTGCATATTGCCTTTTGAAACAAAGATATTTCTAAATCTAATAAATGTGTATAGAAGACTACACTTATAACACTTAAATCTCTTGGAAAGTAAAACAGAACAATGAACATGGGTCAAAGTAAAGAAAAAATATGTGGAGCAGTGAGGGCTGCCCTGTCCCCTCTACATGCCACTTCTCAGACCCCAGCTCTAATTGAAATCCCAGAGATCAGCAGCCAGCAGGGAATACCAGAGGCAGTCAGCCATCAGAGATCACCAGAGGCCTGCAGCCATCAGGGCCTACCAGCTCTACCGGCAATCCCAGAGGCATACTGCCATCAGGGACCACCAGGCCAGCCAACACCAGGGACAACCAGATGGGTAAAAGCCAGCATAAAAACACATCCAACAGGGAAGGGGAGGAGGTCCTCCCCAGTTGGTGGACTTGGAGGGGGCGGGGAGGAGATGAGAGAGGGGGAGGGTAGGAGGGAATGAGGGAGGGGGCTACACTTGGGTTGCAAAGTACCTAACCTGTGATTGATACAAAAATAAATAAATTAATTTAAAAAAAAACACATCCAACAACATTGAGAGCAGTATGGCACAATAAGAACCCAGCCATCCTACTGCTACCACTGCTGCAAGCCCTGGATATCCAAACACACCTGAACAGCAAAAAGAGATACTAAATGTAATTTTATGAAGATTATAGAGGCCTTTAAAGAGGAAATTAATAAATCTTTCCAAGAAATAAAGGAAAATAGAATCAAACTGGTAAAGGAAATTAATAAATCCCTTAAATAAATATAGAAAATAAAAGCAAATGGGAGAAGTAAATTAATAAAACTGTTCAAGACCTGAAAATGGAAATAGAAGCAATAAAGAAAACACAACTGAAGAAATCATGGAGATCAAAAACCTAGGAAAGAGAATAGGAACTAGAGACACAAGCATCACCAACAGAATGTAAGAGATGGAAGAGAGAATCTCAGGCACAGAAGATAAGATAGAAGACATTGATACTAAATCTAAAAAGTTTCTAACACAAAACATCCAGGAAATTTGGGACACTATGAAAAGACCAAACCTAAGAATAATAGGAATAGAAGAAGGTAAAAATGCCTACCTCAAAAGCCCAGAAAATATCAACAAAATCATAGAAGGAAATTTCCCCAACCTAAAGAAAGAGATGCCTATAAACATAGAAGCTTATAGAACTCCAAATACATTGAACCAAAAAAGAAAATTCTCCCACCATATAATAATCAAACCACTAATATTATCCATAAAAATAGGATAAACATACTAAAATCCACAGTCCTTAAGAAGCTAAACAACAAGGAAGACTCGAGGGAAGATGCTTAATCCTTATTCAGAAGGGCAAACAGGATAGACACCAGAAGTAGGAGAAGACAAGGAACAGGAAAGGAGCCTTCCACAAACGACCCCTGAAAGACTCTACCCACCAGGGTATCAAAGAAGATGCCGAGACTAATAGCCAAACTTTGGGCAGAGTGCCAGAATCCTCATGGAAGAAGAGGGAGATGGAAAGACCTGGAGGGGGACAGGAGCTCCACAAGGAGAACAACAGAGCCAAAATACCTGGATCCAGGGGGTCTTGTATGACTGACACTCCAACCAAGGACCATGCATGGAGATAACCTAGAAACCCTGTTCAAAAGAAGCCCATAGGCTGTTCAATTTCCAAGTAGGCTCCCTAGTAAAAGGAGCAGGGGCTGTCTCTGACATGAACTCAGTGGCCAGATCTTTGACCACCTCCCTCTGGGGGATACAACCTTGCCAGGCCACAGAGGAAGATGATGCATTCAGCCTTCATGAGACCTAATAGGTTAGGGTCAGATAGAAGGGCAGGAGGTCCTCCCCTATCAGGAGACTGGGGAAAAAGCATAAGGGGATAAAATGGAGGGTGGGTGGGACTTGGAGGAGACAAGGGAGAGGGCTGCAAAGGAGATACAAAATGAATTAATTCTAATTAATTAAGTAATTAAACCACTAAATGTACAGAACAAATATAAAATATTAAAAGCCGCAAGGGATTAGGGCCAAATAACATATAAAAGCAGTCCTATGAGAGTAACACCAGACTTCACAACAGAGACTTTAAAAGCCAGAAGGGCCTGGGAAGATATCATGCAGACCCTAAGAGACCACAGATGCCAGCGTGGACTACTATATCCAGCAAATTTTTCAATCAATATAGATAGAGAAAACAGATTCCATGACAAAATCAAATTTAAGCAGTATCTTTCAACTAACCCAGCCTACAGAGGATATTAGAACAAAAACTCTAACTCGAGTGTAACTATACCAAAACAAGCAAACAAACAAACAAACAAACAGAAAATAAAATGTTTATTCCTCTGGCCTACATGAGTCAGGCCAAGAGCTCCTTCTCAAAGGGATTTAGCTTTTTGACTAGGAAGTCTTAAGACACTTACATGTCAGGACCTCCTCTGTGGCCTGGCAAGGCTGCTCCCCCATCAGGGGGAGGTGATCAAAAAGCCAACCACTGAGTTTATGTCAGAGACAATCCCTGTTCTTCTTACTAGGGAACCCACTTAGATAATGTGCTGCCATGGGCTACATCTGAGCAGGGGTTCTAGGTTATATCCATGAATAGTCCTTGGTCCTGATGAGACCTGATAGGCTAGGGTAAGATGAAAGGGGAGATGGACCTCCCCTATCAGGGGACTTGAAGAGGGGAATAGGACGAGATGAGCGAGGAAGGGTAGGATTAGAAGGGTATGAGGAAGGGGGCTATAGCTGGGATACAAAGTAAATAAACTGTAGTTAATATTAAAAATAATTTTAAAAAAAGAAAAGAAATTTGTTTGTGTTAAAAAGTCACTTTTTTTTTCCTTAGCAACAGTTTCCTAAAAAAAGAACTATCCCTCTGAAATTTGTATCAGCTTTTTGGGTTTTGTTTTGGTTTGGTTTTTTGTAGTGGACAGGAGGCCTTGCTGCTGGGGGTAGGGGACTGTCTAATCAGGAAGCTGTGAGTTCCTGCCTTTAAAACCGTGGTTATATTCTTAATAAATAGAACTAAGGAACTGTTCTGTAATTTTACATTCTACATAAGTTCAGCCCCATGTCGGGTACCAAAATGTTAAAGTTATTTTTACAAAACTGTGTTTGTTTCTCTTAGCTTCTCTCTTAACCCAGCTATCACACAAATAATTGAGACTCTTATATTTGTTTAATAATAAGCTTTACAACACAATAACTGAGAAGATATTACTCTATTCTTAACCCTCTAAGCTAATTTGGTTTCCTCCCATCATACATTTCAGAAATATTTGCACTTTGTAGCTTTTCTGATTGAGTTCCTCTCTCATGTTTCCTAAATCTCTCCAGTGACTGAATCCCCCAATTTCTTCTTCTAATTCCTCCTCCCCTGGCTAGCATGAAGTCCAGCCCTATTCTCTCCCCTGCTCAGCAACTGGCTGTAAGCATCTTTACTGGCACATGAGGGGACAATTAGAGAGCAGTGTTTACACGAACATTGGAACAGGAGATTCTAAGAACAAGGATCGCAACCAGATATGGGGGATACAGAAATCAGTGTTTGAATTACACAATAGCCTTATGCCTACATAAAAATGGAGCATAAAATGTGGGAATGGCCAGCCAATGGCTGGTCCAAGTTAAGAACCTTGCCATGAGTGGTACCCCACCCATGACTCTGCCTGGAGGACCAGAAACCAGAAACTGGACAGTCCAAAGACCTAGGCTAGAACCAATACAACTGACCAAAAAAAAAAAAAAAAGAAGCCAATGAAATATTGGCTAATATTGGCAAATATTCTGCTCTGCTCATAGATTGGTACCTAACCTAATTGTCATTAGAGAGGCTTCACCCAACAACTGAT
>JAQQSO010007596.1:0-10506 GCA_028658305.1 Pachyuromys duprasi | reverse complement strand
ATTCTCTGATCTCATTGGTTAGTATTGCATTATACTGTTTAGCTTCTGTTAACTCGGTTGGGTTGTACCAACCCTTATTGCTTAAAACTAATTGCTTGTACTTTAAGAAAGGCAAAACTTGGTAAACAGAAATCGTTTCTTTAATTGTTATTTGTTATTAAGAAACAATTTGAATTTTATAGGCTAATGTTAAAAATGACTGTAAAATAAATAATTCCTGTGTAAAAAAATTGTTATTTGTTTTTACCACTTACATTATTTGGATTTTTTTTGTGTTAAATATTTTATTTGTCTTTTTTATTACTATTTATTCACTTTTTATCCCAGCTCTAGCCTCTTCACTAGTCCCCTACCAAACCTGCCCTCCCTCCCTCTTATTCTCCCATGCCCCTCCCCAAGTCCACTGATAGGGGAGGTCCTCCTTCCCTTCCATCTGACCCTAGCTATTAGGTCTCATCAGGACTGGCTGCATTGCCTTCCTCTATAGCATGGTAAGGCTGCTCCCCCCTCAGAAGGAGGTGATCAAAGAGCAGGCCATTGAGTTCATGTCAGAGACAGTCCCTGTTCCTCTTACTAGGGTGCCTACTTGGACATTGATCTGCCATGGGCTGTATCTGTGCAGGGGTTTATAGGTTATATCCATGCATGGTCCTTGGTTGGAGTATCAGTCTCAGAAAAGACCCCTGTGCCCAGATTTTTTGGTTCTGTTGCTCTCCTTGTGGAGCTCCTGTCCCTTCCAGGTCTTTCTATCTCCCCCTTCTTTCATAAGATTCCCTGCACTCTGCCCAAAGTTTGGGTATGAGTCTCAGCATCTGCTTCGATATCTTGCTGGATAGAGTCTTTCAGAGGCCTTCTGTGGTAGGCTTCTGTCTTGTTCCTTGTTTTCACCCTCTTCCGATGTCTATCCTGTTTGCCTTTCTGAATGAGCATTGATCATCTTACCCAGGGTTCTCCTTCTTGCTTAGCTTCTTTAGGTGTACAGATTTTAGTATGTTTATCCTATATTATATGTCTAATATCCACTAGGATACCTCATTCAGGATAATCTCTTTCTAGTTCCCACCATTTGCCTGCGAATTTCATGATTTCCTTGTTTTTAATTGCTGTGTAGTATTCCATTGTGTAAATGTACCACAATTTCTGTATCCATTCCTCTGTTGAGGGACATCTGGGTTGTTTCTTGATTCTGGCTATTATGAATAAAGCTGCTAAGAACACGGTTGAGCAAATGTCCTTGTTGTATACTTGAGCAACTTTTGGATATCTGCCTAGGAGTGATATAGCTGGATCTAGAGGTAGTACTATTCCTAATTTTCTAAGAAAGCACCAGACTGATTTCCAAAGTGGTTGTACAAGTTTACATTCCCACCAGCAATGGAGGAGGGTTCCCTTTCTCTACATCCTCTCCAACATGTGTTGTCACTTGAGTTTTTATTTTAGTCATTCTGGTGGATGTAAAGTGAAATCTCAGGGTTGTTTTGATTTGCATTTCCGTGATGATTAAGGACGTTGAGCATTTAAATGTTTTTCTTCCATTTGATATTCTTCTATTGAGAATTCTGTTTGGCTTTGAACCCCATTTTCTGATTGGATTACTTGATTTGTTGCTGTTTAACTTCTTGAGTTCTTTATATATACTGGATATCAGCCCTCTGTCGGATATAGGGTTGGTGAAGATCCGTTCCCAGTCTGTAGGCTGTCGTTTTGTTTTGATGACAGTGTCTTTTGCTTTACAGAAGCTTTTCAGTTTCCTGAGGTCCCATTTATTGATTGTTGATCTTAGAGCCTATGCTGTTGGTGTTCTGTTGTCTTCTGTGACAATGAGTTCAAGGCTCTTCCCCACTTCTTCTAACAAGTTTAGTGTGTCTGGTTTTATGTTGGGGTCTTTGATCTACTTGGACTTTAGTTTTATGCAGGGTGATAAATATGGTTCTATTTTCATTTTTCTGCATGTAGACATCCAGTTGGACCAACACTATTTGTTGAAGATTCTGTCTTTTTTCCATTGAATGATTTTGGCTTTGTCAAAAATCAAGTATTCATAAGTGTGTGGGTTTATTTGTGGGTCTTCTATTCGATTCCATTGATCTTCCTTTCTGTTTCTATGCCAATACCATGCAGTTTTTATTACTGTTGCTCTACAGTACAGCTTGAGATTAGGGATGGAGATACCTCCAGAAGAGAATTTATTATAGAGGAGTTTTATCTATTCTGGATTTCTTGTTACTTCATATGAAGTTGAGAATTGTTCTTTCAAGGTCTGTAAAGAACTGTGTTGGTAATTTGATGGGAATTACATTGAATCGGTAGATTGCTTTTGGTAAGATGGCTATTTTTACTATGTTAATCCTGCCAAGCCATGAGTATGGGAGATCTTTCCATCTTCTGATATCTTGTTTTCTTTCTCTCTTCAGAGTCTGGAAGTTTTTTTTCATACAAGTCTTTGCGTTGCTTGGTTAGAGTTACACCAAAGTACTTAATGTCCTTTGTGGCTATTGTGAAGGGTGTTGTTTCCTTAATTTCTTTCTCAGCCCAATTGTCTTTTGTATACAGGAATGCTACTGATGTTTTTTGAGTTAATTTTGTATCCAGCCATTTTGCTGAAGGTGTTTATTAGAAGTAGGGGTTCCCTGGTAGAATTACTTTTTTGATGAAACTATACTCACTATTATGCCCAAAATATACTGCCTTTCTAGTCTGAACACACCTTGCTCATCACTTCACATGCAATATTTGTCTATTCTGGTAATGGTTGTCAAGAAGGGAACACATATACTGTGAAGATTCCTCCATGTGATGTGATAAATCATCCTGCTATCATTCTGAACAGATGTCTGTTCACTTCAGTGTCTTTATTCAGTGCAGTCGTTTGCTTCTTTTATTGAAGGTCACTATTTTAAAAATAGTAGCACATCTTTATGATGAATTTATTTGGTAAGGCATTTGCATGTGCTCTTCCTAATGTGAACATAAGAACTTTGAGGGAGGGAGAAGAGGAAGCCTTAGACTTTGTGTGATATGGATGAGAGGCAATACTGTTTGGTTGGTAAGGCCGTAGGTTTTGAGGGCATATCCATTACGAATTCTATTAAGTATCAATTACAAAAATTAACATGATTTCATGACAGAAATTTAGTTATAAATTATCAATATAATTATAAAGTAAATTATATCCCACATAGTAAGTACATTTTTTGTTGCTTTAAAAATGCAGTGTTTTTTTAATTACATGGAATCTTATTTTTATAGTAAGAACTCTAGAAGTAGGTGCTTATTTTTGCTAGTTTAGTGATTCATTTTATAAATTCAATTCCTAAGCTACTTCCTTGTTGTTCTCAAATGTAGCAAAAAGCTCTAGGATTTTAAACTCACATCCAAGTTAGAAGGATAGAATGCTTCAGCAGCATTTGATACATAGATTCTAGTTCTGTCCATTGTTAACAATGGGGTTTGGATCTCAGAATTTTCAATTGCAAATGAGGATGATACTCTTCCCTAACAGAGATATTGGAAAGTCCACTGAGAAATGTACTAATAGTACATGTACTATTAGTTTAATAACCTTTATTCAGATAGAAAGCAATTTAATTGTATCACCTCAGGAATATTATTTGATAGCCTAATACTTCAGTGGCATCATTTTGCTCTGCTTTGTACTGTAGCTTGAGTGTGTACTTCTCCATCTATGACAATCTCAGTGTATTCCAAAAACTGAGCTCTTTGTTCTTTCTTAGGTCTTTCTCTTTTTTTTCCATTAACACATTCTTAAGGTTCAGTCTAAAAATGTCTAAGGATAAAGCTAGGAAATTCAACTTATAATTCCTGAGTATAAGGCAAGGTTATAAAGGAGGCTGTGAAAGAAAAACCAAAAATATACCATGGGGATAAAATATTTCAAGAAGAATCTGTAGTCAGTAGTGTCAGATGCTTTGGAAATATAGCGGAACAGAGGCTGAAAATGTCCTTTAGACTTGGCCTGTAGTCACCTTAATAAAAGCTTTTAAAGTAAGGTGTTGGTGGGTACGGGAGAGCCACAGTGATTTTACACTACCTCAAAGATTTAGCAAATTGATGTGAGACAGAGGCAGTGTGTTCTGAGGGTCTAGGGGATTCTAAGATAGGAGTGATTTCAGTGGTCTATTGTCTTGAGACCCCTAAGTATAGGCCTCCTAAATTCTGTCTAGTATACGCTACTTATATCAGTTTAGTACCCAGCATGTCTTTTTACAGTCTCCTTTTAAAAAAATCTACCTGTGTTTTATACTTACTGTGAGTTTCTTTTGGAAAGAATGCTTTGGTTTTCCTTTATGCATTTTCATGTTCTCTGGGTTTTTATTAAGAAATTAGGACATTTATAATTAATATATTAATTGATAGGCTTGGGTTTTTTTCCTGCCATTTAAAAATGTTTGTTTCTTCCGTATTTGTTTCTCTGTGTTCCCTTTTTTTCCCCTCTGATTTTTTGAATTTGTTTCATCATTCCATTTTAATTTGTCTACTGGCTTTTTATATACCTTTTTTCATTAGTGATACATATGTGTATATACATTAAAATTGTTATTAACTTCTTCAAAGAAAGTATAAAATCTTACAAGGAGTCCTCACCCTTCATTAAGAATCTTTACAGAAAACTACACCAGTCAAAAGGACACTTCTACAAAACACGTCCTCACCTAAAGCTCATAGAACATTGTGAAGAGGGGCTTAAATATTCTAAGAGCCAGAGAATCAGGGAATTTTCTATGAGACTGTGTTCCTTAGTAATGCCACACATTACACCCACAATGTCTCACCAACATAACTGCCCAAATGTGAACTGAACAGGACAACAATAGACATGCCAAAGTAGACGGAGAAAAGCTCACAAAGCGTCAACCCTACACAAAGAACTACAGACAGCTAAGGAATTCTGAGAGCAGGAGAAATAATTTTCTTTAGGGAAGAGCCCTCAAACTGGTTTTCCAATACTGAATAGTCAGTCCTGAAAACATACATACAAGTAACAAAATCTAGACTGAGCCAGTTTATTTAGGAATATATTTATATATGTAGACATATATGCATGCAGTAACAGTTAATTTAAAAAGAGGCTGTGAAATTGAAAGAGAAGAATGAGTATACAGGAGGCTTTTGAGGGTGCAAAAGAGGAAGAAATAACTTAATTGCATTATAATCTCAAAAAAGAAGAGAAAAATTCCTACTAGGGTGTAAGTTATTTGTTCTTCCATGATTATATCATAATTGGTCTAAATTTCTGTTTACTATCATTTTTGTTGTTGTCGTTTTAGTCTGAGGAAAACTCTGGCGTTTGTTTTAGAGACTCAATATTACAATGATTTTTGTAGTTCTCTTTCATTTTACAATGCTTTTATTTCACTTTATTTTTTGAAAATGTTTCCACTGAATATGAAGTTCTGTATTGAGAGTAGTCTTCCCACTGTCTTGTCACTTACTTTTCTTTGTCATGGTTTCTGGCAGGAAATCTGCCAGAGTCCCTCAAGTGTTTGATTACCTACATCTATTATCTCATTTTTTTCTCAGCCTTCATTCAGGATTTTTTTTTTATCATTTTCCCCCCAATTTGATTGTAGTATGTCACTGCATAATTAGTTGTTAGGTGATTTTGTGGGCCAGTGGGTAAAGTTTCTCCTATTCAGTGAGTTTCTTGCATCTCTGAATTTAGATCTTTTCAGAGATTTGGGAGGTCTTCTTAGAATCTCCATAAACCAAGTAGCTGCAGACACTGTATTCAAAGTTTATCCTCCCCCTGCTTTTCTCCTATTTCATTTTCCTGTTGCTTTGATTGGATGAGTTCTGGGAATCTACACAGGGTTACTGTGACAGGGCTCTCCCTGTCATATTTTCTATGGTGCATATGCAATAAAAATCTACTTTTAGTACTTTATGTTTTTTTACTTTTAAAATTTCAATTTGTTCCTTTTACAATTTTATGTGCTGAAAAATTTTATGCCTTCAGTCATTTCAAAAATGTCAGTAGCTACTTTATATATATATATATATATATATAATTATAGGTATATATAATTTCACTATCTGCTTCATCTTGGGAGTAGTCTTGGGAGTAGTATGTGCTTATTATGTTTTTAGTTGGGAGCTTAGCCTTTATTAACTCAGCAAAGTTTCTTATTTTTGTGTGCTGAGTAATTTTAGACTATTTCCTGAACATTTCACATATTGCATGATTTGAGTTATAATTCTTATTATATTGATATTTTTCTAATTTAGCATTACTTTTATTAATTTTCTTGCTGGAAGAAGTGGTGTGATTGTCATTTCTTCACTTGTTTTCAATGGTAGGCATTCTGAAGTTTCTCTTGTCTTTCTAGTCACATGGGAGCTTGCACTTCTCCTAGCTTTGTAATAGAGGCCTTATTAGGTGAGTTGCTTAACCAAGAAATTATAAGTGGAACTGACATGTTATTTCCTAATGTAAGTATTTAGTAATTCCTACATGGCCACATGTATTCTCTCTTTTTTAAATTATGTTTTTTTAATTTTGAGGATTATAATTTTCTCATTTCTCTCTTCTCTTTTCTTCCTTCCAAACCCTTCTAAATATTCCTTCCTTCTTTACAATTCGTGGTCTTTTGTCATTAATATATGTGTATGTATTTCTAAATTTCACAATGTATTCCTAAATACATAAATACAACCTAGTCTGTATAATGTTACTTTCCTGTAGGGATAACCAGCCAGTGTGTGCTCTTCTCTGGGGAAGACTGTTCCTCCCACTGGCAGTCCTTAGTCAGCCATAGTTCTTTGTGTGGGGTTGAAGTCTCATGGGCCTTCCTCCACTTCCTTTGGCATGTTTATTGGTGTCATCCATGCTCAGTTCATTTTAGGATGAGGCTTTATGGATGCAGCTTCTGACATTACTGGGGACAGAGTCTCCTGAAAAATTCCCTGTTCCTCTTGGAATCTTCTCACCTCCCTTTTCCTCAAGGAGCCAGGCTTTGATGCAGGGGTCAGTTGTGCCGGGCTCCACAACTGCAGTCTGATCACTGTGGTTTTCTGTAATGGTCTCTATGGATTACACCACACAGAAGTTTCCTTGATAAGGACTGAGAAGTGCCCTTGTTCATGGGTGTAAGGACACATATTTAGAATGTAGCTAGGGATTATATTTTTCAGTTCACCACGTAACTAACAAAGTCAAGCTCATACTGCAAATTTAGAGCAACTCTTTGTGTGACCAGTACTTTCAATGCAGCTGGCATAATGTCCACCATATTTTAAACTGCTTTAAGGATGCCCTGTATGTGCTCAGGAAATGTTTTGACACCTGGCAGTTGATCCGCTTTTTTGCTCTGTAGGCTTGTCCCAGTCATGTGTAGTTTAGGAGTGCTCTTTAAATGAAGAGGCCCTTTTCTCCAGCTTTTCTCTTGGATAACCCTCCCCCAAGTCTCCCAATTTCCAGGGGTTTCTTTTCTGCCTAACCTATTGCCACAAAGATGAGATTCTTTTAGAATTTTATCTGTCTATGCTGCCATACAGTTGCTGAGGCTTGGAACAAAGTGGGAACAGAGAGAAAAGGGGAAGAAATAGAGATTTTCCTCTACTCCCTGCACTGGCTCTCAGGACCCCCTTTAGTAATTTGGCCAGAGATGGTTCCCTGTAAGGTAGAAAGAACAGAGGAAAAGAAACAGAAGCTCCGTGGCTCCATGGAGCATATCTTTAAGCTGGCTCTCCTCTCCAAACTCACTCACTTCCCTTTGTTCTTCAAAGCCTTTAGCAAGTCCTTCTAGTATTTTCCCAAGATATTTCGGTTATAACACATTCAAGAGCTAGGTTTTAGGGAGTTTCTTTATCTTAGGGGTAGCATGGTGTATACTAGGAATGATGGTGACTACAGTGTCAGATTATGGCATGTCAGATTTTTGCCTTTTGGGTAAGATTTTTAATGTCAGTGCTGCTATTCCTTATCTAATATTGGGGAATATTTATGTCGGCTGTTTCAAATATCAGAGAAACGGAGCTAGTACTTTGTACCACCTTTTCTGCTGGCACGGTCTCCATCGGGCTCTCTGCAGCTTTGTGTCTGGTATATATAGATCATTTTATACCTTACTTTCCGAGTGGGCATCATTTGAAGCACGGGGATTAAGATGGATAAGATATGATCCTGCCTTTGTGGTTTCCTGTTCTTCCCTGGGAACATAACAAACACAAAAATAGGCATATAAAGTCCATGGGACACAGGTGAGGTAGAGGTCATTCTGCCTAACATTGTCAGAGGTATTGAGAAGGTCAGAAATGTCTGTGAGAGCCGCTGTAATGATTTGATAGCTTGATAAAAGGCAAAAACAACCCAAATATGTTATTATTTTTGTGAGGGATGAGACTTCTATATAATAATTTTTGATGAATAAAGTTATATTTTGAATTTTGAATAATATGATAATATATTCTTGCTTTGGTTCTGTATCCTCTCTCTGTTAAAGTCACTGGACTCAAACAGCTGTAGACAGTAGAATCCCAAACTTCTTGTTAATGGTTCCTCCAATCCCACCTTCATGTGTTTCCACTCTGTTCTTACACAATCGGTTCCCCTTCTGCTTTTATAATCTGATTTGAGTATGCTTCTAGCTATCATGCCCTTGATGTCTATGTTTGGTTTATCTAGTGTTTATTTTGGTCATTTTGAAATCCTGTTAACTGGTCCTGTCTTCTAACACACACCTCACAAGTCATCACCACTTTCTCACAGGCCTCTCCTACAAGGCTTTTGAGTAATGCAGGCCTCTTTATATATCCTAGAACTGTTATTTGTCAGTCATACAAATACCTAAGCACCACTTTCGTTTTTAATATTTAGATGGAAGTGCCTGCATCCATCTAAAGTTGTTCAAAGAATAAAATAAAGACAATGTCTGGCATATTAAGTAGGTGTGTAATAAATGTAAATTCTCTTGCCTACATTAAAAAAACTTATTTTTCTGTTATTTGTGTCTTAAGTAGCTAAGCTTTAAATATGTTAATTATGAGGAAATCTTCTTAGGTGAACGCAACAAAATAGGGCAAGCAACTGTTAGCCGGGACATCATGTGTTAAGAGAGCTCACACTCTACACTGATGCAGAGTGCAGGTCCTGGGTCCCAGCTCCATGCCAGGGTAGAGCTCACCCAGCTTCATCTCTTTTCTGGTGCTGTACCGAGACTGAAGTGTGGAACAAGGCAGCTCTTCATTGTTAGAACACTGCAAGGAGAGAGGAGAATGCAGCCAAAGCTGGGGTACTTAATGAAGGCAAGGGTGAGGAAAAGCCTCCTCCGGGAACTGAACTCTTTGTTGAGAAAGTAAAGAGGCCTTGGGAACTGATAGAGAAAATCACTTCATGCTTACAAGCTGAAAGACATCCAGTATATGTGGAGCTTGTGGGAGCCAGCCCTGGAGAACATGGGGAGCTTGTAAGAGCCGGCACTACAGGATGGGGGGCCAGAGCAGTGGTTCATGGGCAGTGACAGGCTCTGCTCTTGAGAAATTCTCTGAGTTATCACTGGTAACTGTTAAAAAGCTCTTCCCTCCTTTGCTTTATTTTTCCTGTTCTAAATTAATTTTATTCTGTTTGTCATCCAAATTTACTCACATTTTATGCCAGTCAACACACATTTTGCATTTTGCTAAATACTGCTTACTTACTAAGTAAGCTGTTGAATCCCCTATTTGTTTATCATAAGCTCCAGCCATGGCCTTTGGATATGGATAGAACTAAGTAAGAGAAGCACAAAATTCCCATAGTGACAGCTCAGCCAAAAACTTTATCTTTGATCTTCATATACATTTCTGAGCTTTTTGAGTTTTTGAATATTCTAAAAGCTTGAGGGTACTTTTGCACAGTAAACAAAGTCAGAGGGAACAGCACATGTTGCACTGGCCTCATATTCTCATTTCCAGTGCTTTACATGCTACTTTTAAAGAGGCTCTGATATTGGGTCTGGAGAGTTGGCTTAGTGGTCAGCTGGCTTAGTGGTCAGCTGCTCTGGCTGCCATTCCAGAGGACCCTGGATTTGTTTCCAAGCATTCACATGGTGGCTCATAACCTCCTGTATTTCTAAATTCAGGGCATTTGATATCCTCTTCTGGCCTCCACAGGTACCAGGCATGCCCACAGCACACATATATACAATCAGGAAAAACATCCATATACATAAAATAATAATTTTTTTAAAGTAAAAAAAGAAAAGATCCACTTTCATGATGCATTATCAGGTGCGTGACTTTTGAGTATTTAGATTATATGCACATATTTATATAATATTTAAACATTGTATATTATTTTGTAAATAAACTTGTATGCATAATGTGACTCTGTATAATTTTTCGAGTAACATAACAACTAAGTTTGCTTTTGAACAGCTCTCACTCTTATTTTTCTTTCTAATTAAATTCTTGAGAACATCAATTGCTTGCTAGATGTCTATACTTTGATTTTCTCGAGATGCTTTGAGGTGCCAAGATGAATGTTATCCAGCCAGAGAAGGGCCCTGT
>JAQQSO010007595.1:0-10509 GCA_028658305.1 Pachyuromys duprasi | reverse complement strand
TGTTTTGCATCCATGAATGTAGACTATTGAGTCTGACACGGTGGCACAGCCTTGTAACCCTAGCATTTGGCAAACAAATGCAGGAAGATTACAAGTTCCATACCAACCAAGATCCTGTTTCACAGAGGGAAGAGGGGAGAAGGAGGAGGGGGAGGAGGGTAGTAGTTATGGCTTATTGTATGTATGTATAAACTTTTTATAGTTTTATTTAAGTGTAGGGGTGTTTTGCTTACATGTATGTATATATGCTATTCTGGTGCTGTCAGAAGTCAGAGGGGGGCATTGGGTCCCCTGGAACTGGAGTTATGGTTAGTTGTTAAGCCTCCGTGTAGAAACTGACCCCTGGTCCTCTGCAGGGCCAACTAGTGCTCTCAACATTTGTGTAATCTCTCTAATTTCTTGTTATCTAACCATAGTTCATCATTTAATCTATTGTTCCAGACAATAATCGGAATACAGTTCACCTGTGTTGTTCTAAATTTGTGCTTTTCAACTTTTTTTGAGACCTAGGTAAGCACACAGGTGGCAGAGAACTTTGTGCCACCTCTAACAAAGGTTACAAACTTAGAGTTTTACGGGGTGGATAAGATTATAACATTCAAGTATGGAGCATTTAGTTAGTGTGAGAGAGTCCCAGTAAAACTCAGGCATAATTTCTGCACTTTAATAGTAACTCTTAGATCTGACTGAACTTTGAAATAAAAAAAACAAAAAGGCCAACAATCAAACAAACACAAAACCAAATCATGACTGTGTACCATGCACTCTGTGTGTTCTTATTTAATGGGTTAGAGCTAAAACTCCAGGTTTGGATTTCAAAATCTGAAGTGGCATCCTATAAGCAGGCAAAGCAAGTAAGAACCATTATATTCCAATCCAATTAATCATATTGCAGCAGATTTTCAAACTTGAACAGCCATCAAAATCAGCTAAGAAGCCTCGGTAAGATCTTGGCATTCTCTGAAAAAGTACCAGTCCTTTGTTTTGACCCTCAACACTAGCAAAAAAAAAAAAATCACCTGCTAAAACCCAGATTTATTTTATTTTCAGCAGAAGGAAGTCTGGAAGTGGGAGTACTCACAGATATGTGCATATCTAGTGATCTGGGTCTAGAGCAGAGATTCTTAACCTGCGGGTTGCTGCCACACTGGAGATCAAAGGAACTTCTCACAGGGCTTGCCGAAGACCACCCTGCATATTGGATGTTTAGATTATGATTTATAATAGTGAAATTACAGTTATGAAGCGGCAATGAAAATAATTTTAGTGTACACCCTGAGTGTCTTCCTGGTTCTGGGTTACTTCCTTCAGGATGATCTTTTCTACTTCCACCCATTTGCCTGCAAATTTCATGATTTCCTTGTTTAAATTACTGAGTAGTATCCCATTGTATAGATGTAGCACAATTTCTGTATCCATTCCTCCATTGAGGGGTACCTGGGTTGTTTCCAAATTCTGGTTATTATGAATAAAGCTACTATGAACATAGTTGAGCAAATGTCCTTGTTTGTGCTCCCACCACCAATGGAGAAGGGTTCCTCTTTCTCCACACCCTCTCCAGCATGTGTTGCCTCTTGATTTTTTGATCTTAGTCATTCTGATGGGTGTAAGGTGAAATCTGAGTCATTTTGTTTTGCATTTCCTGGATGACTAAGGATGTTGAGCATTTCTTTAAGTGTTTTTCCACCATTTCATATCCTTCTGTTGAGAATTCTCTATTTAGCTTTGTACCCCATTTTTAATTGGATTATTTAGTTTGTTGGTGTTTAATTTCATGAGTTCTTTATATATTCTGGATGTTAACCCTCTGTCAGATATAGAGTTGGTGAAGATCTTTTCCCAGTCTGTAGGCTGTAATTTTGTTCTGATGACACTGTTCTTTACTTTACAGATGCTTTTCGGTTTCATGAGGTCTCATTTATTAAATATTGATATTAGAGCTATATACTTACTTATAAGTGGATATTAGCCATATAATATAGGGAAAACATACTAAAATCTGCACACCTAAAGAAGCTAAACTACAGGAGGGCCCTAGGAAGGAAGCTTAATAATCACTCTGAAGGCAAACAAGATAGATACCAGAAGCAAATGGAAGAGAAGGAACAAGAAAGGAGAGAACAAGATGTCCTCTGAAATATTCCACCCAGCAGGGGATCGAAACAAATGCAGAGACTCACAGTCAAACTTTGGGCAGAGCTCAGGGAGTCTAATGGCAAAAGTGGGGATAGAAGGATATGGAGGGGACAGGAGCTCTATAAGGAGAGCAACAAAGCCAACAATTCTGGACCCAGGGGGTCATGCAGAAAAGATGCATCAACCATGTATGGAGAAGACTGAAATCCTCTGCTCCCCTAGTAAGTTGAGCAGGGCTGTCTCTGACATGAACTCTGTTGTTTGCTCTTTGATCAGTTCCCTGAGGAGGGGAGACATTGTCAGCCCACAGAGGAAATAATCCAGGCAGTCCTGAGAAGACTTGATAGGCTAGAGTCACATGGCAGGATAAGAAAACTCCCCATTTTAGTGGACTAGGGTAAGGGGGTAGGGGGGGAAGAAGAAGGGAGACTGGGACAGGGAGGAGATGAAGGAGGGGCTATCATTGGGATACAAAGTGAATAAATTGAAAAAAGTTAAAAATAAAATATAAAAACAATTTTAAAAAAGAAAATAATTTTAGGGCAGGAGGTCCCCACAACATGAGGAACTGTAGTAATGGGTCACAGCATTAGGAAGGATGAGCAGCACTGGTCTAGAGGGTTTACTATGTCCAGTGATTCTACAGAGTCAACAGAGTCAAGGGCACATTCCTAGGGCCTGCTGTGGCACCCATGGGTTAGTATCTCTGAATGTGACCTCGATTATCTGTTTTCAATTTAAAAAGTAAAAAACAAAACAAAACAACAACAACAAAAAAACTACCCACATGGTCTTGATACAAGAGCCCAAAGAAGTTTTATTTCTAAGTGGAATGACAGTTTATCTAATTGGCCTGGATAAGGTGTCTGAAATATTGGGTGGGAAGCGCCATCTCGTGGCAGAATGATTATTAGTTCTTTCGAAGTTGGCAGAATTTTTCAAGTCATTTGTGACTAGAAATGAGGCTTTCTCCAATAGTGCACGCAGCACTTTCGGAATTATACACTTAAAAAAAGAGAGGTAGAAGGAAAGAGGAAAGAAAAAAAATACTAAAATAAGGGAAACGGTCCTAGAAATTGTGAGCCTTTAAGCAAAGGAAAATCTTGAAGAGAACTGAAGCAGCCGAAACATCTCCTTCGCAAATCCTCATCTTTACACCAAGACAGGAATCTCAAACCCAACATAATGCTCATGCGCTTTTGAGACTGTTGTAGTAAATTTGAAATCATTCAGTGGCCCTAGGATCTTCCCAAGCATCTTCAGTTTCTGACACCAACCTTTTCAGCCAGGCTACACAAGAACTTCCCCAAATTCCCTACCCCCTACTACAAAATGTTTCCTGGCCCCAACCTCCTCAGCAATGGACAGAAACCAAAGTCTCACCTGTTTGCCTACAGCCTGCCTGCCTTCCTTCCGAAACCCTCTTGAAGAGGCGGCATTTGCCCTATCTAAATTGAAAGCCCATCCATACCTTCTCCATGCTCTCCTCACTTGGGTAACTGCTTTATTTGCTTTACTTCATCCTTTGCAAAATATCTCTTTTCCATCCTGCTGCCTTTCCCTCCACACCGGAACATTCTTCTTTTCCAATTGACTTCCCTCTCAAATGCTGTGTGAATTCAAAAACTGGAGAATAAACACTAAATTTAGTCAATAGGAGAGTCATGAAATAAAATGTTACACCGTATCAATGTATCATTCTTCATTATTTTATTTATTTATTTTAATTTTATTAATTACACTTTATTCACATTATAAACCCCTTCTCCTCCCCTGCCAGTCCAACCTTCCCTCCCCCTTCTCCACTCATGCCACTCCCCAAGTCCGCTGATAGGGGAGGTCTTCCTCTCCTTCCTTCTGATCCTAGTCTATCAGGTCTCATCAGGAGTGGATGCATTGTCTTCCTCTCTGGCCTGATAAGGCTGCTCCTCCATCCGGGTGAGGTGATTAAAGAGCAGGCCAATCAGTTCATGTCAGAGACAGTCCCTGTTCCCATTATTATGCGACCCACTTGGATACTGAACTGCCATAGGCTACATCTGTGCAGGGGTCCTAGGTTATCTCCATGCATAGTACTTGGTTAGAATATGAGTCTCAGAAATGACCCCTGTGCTTACTTAGGTTTTCATTATTTTTCTAAAAAATCAGATTAAAATCAGAAAACTCAAGGAGTAAGGATTATGAGTTTGAGATCAGCCTAAGCTCGATGGAGATCTTGTTTCAAACCAAATCCAAAACCAAAACAACAAAACCCCCAATTGATTATGTTAAAATAAAAACAGAAGATATACCTATTATACAACAGAACTCTTAGGCACAAAAAATGTTGAAAAGGCACATTTTAACACATTTATTAGCCAGACAGGGTGTTGTACACTTTTAATTCCAACACAAGAGGCATAGGCAGATGGGTTGATCTGAGTTCAAGGCCACCCTGGTTTACAAAGGGAGTCCAGAACAGCCAAGGCTACACAGAGGAACCCTATCTCAAAAAAAAAAAACATAAAATAAAAGCAAAAAACAAAAACCCAATTATTTATTTTTGCTATGGGGGAAGTCAGTTCTCTCCTTCCACTGTGTGGGTTCTGGGGATTTAACTCAAGTTGTTAGACTTCACAGAAATTGCCTTTTATGACTGAGCCACATCTCTGAACCCTGTGATTCCATTTTTACAAAAGAACATGTATGTAGTTACATAACAACATACACATAGGAAAACCCTGAAGAACAAACATTCATTCTTATATTTAAATATTTGGAACCACACGGGAATAATACTATATTATGTGTATAACAATATAATTATATATATATATATATATATAAATTCTTCCAATTCCATCCTCTGTATCTTCATTTAATTTTACCAACTGACAATGTTGCAAGATTTGCCTTGATACATACAATATACTTTGGTTTAAAAAGTTTTACAGTCTAGCTGGACATAGAGGGTAAATACTTACATCATCTTAGTATTCAGGAGGGTGGGACATGAAGATTGAAATTTTGAGGCCAGTCAGCACTCTAAAGTGAGTTTGAGGCTAGCCTGACCTGTAAAGAGACCTTATCTCAAAGTAAAATAAAACAGGTGAGTGAGTGTGTGTGTGTGTGTGTGTGTGTGTGAACAACTATACATGTGCACATCTACAAGAGAATGTCAGAAGTCAACCTTAGGTTTTGTTTCTCAGAACCATCTACTTTGTATTTGCCTCTCTTTGGCTAAGAGCTCAGTGATTAAGTTAGGATGGTTGGCCCGTAATCCCCGGCCTTCCTATCATGGAGAAACCAGTACAGAGTGCTTTACACACTGCTTGATTGGTGACTGATAAGAGTTTGAAAGGAGGAAGTAGACCCTTGCGATCCTAAAACAGGAGGTTCAATCGATTCATGTGTGAGACTAGTCCACGCAAGTCATGGCATCATAGAGCAATCACAAAACACAGACACTTCATTGTGCTTGATGCTGGTTTGTCCTCTTCCCTGAATTACTCTGTCTGGCTCCGTTGACAGCCCCGTTCACATAATTTTGATTCAAGAATGAATTTTCAGGGCTGGAACCGTAGCTCAATTAGTAAAGTTAGGTTTCAAACCTGGGCTAAATGGTTGGCATGCCTACTTAGCATATCAAAGCAGAAGCTGGCTGCCAAGTTCTCCCTGCATCCCCCAGTCCCTACCTGTTACAGGGCCCTGTAGGCTGCCATACCCAGCCCCCTACCTGGAAATCTCCAGCTCAGGGAGCTGGGCTACTCATCCCTATATAATCCAACCAATTTGGTTACCTTTTCTCTTTGTACCTTTGGGTCTGCTGGCTGCAGCACCTGGGTTCCGCTCTCTCCTGTACCTGGTCCCCCTCTACCCCCTCTCCCTTCTCCCTCCCTCCTTCCCAAATTGCCCATCTCAGCCTATTCATGGCCACTCTGAACTCTCCCAGATGTCCCTACTCTGACTATGCTCTTCCACACACCTATATTAAACTTTCTCTTTCACCATATCTAGAAACACTCATAATACTTTGCTTTTTAATTTTTATTTTTCATTTAGGTAGAACAGGAAAGTGTTGGATTTGATTGCGAGCACTGCATAAACCAGGATCAAGCAGTGGTCTTACTTTTTCCCTTTTGGCCCTGGAAAAAGCTGTGTACTCATTACTATGTTGTTACTTGGTGGTTTAGTTCACTTTGGTTTTTTGAGAGAGGGTCTCTAGTCACCCAGATTTTGCCTTAAACTCACCATGTAGCTGAGGATGAACTTGAACTTCTGATCCTTCTGCCTCTACCTTCCAAGTCTGTGATTGTTAGTATGCACCCTGTGTCTAGAACAAATGCTTTTTAAAAAATTGCTGTTATTTGTTGTAAACAAGGAAATTCACTTTCTCTTACACATATGCTTGCATATAGATTCTGATATGGCTATTTTTCTCAGTTTATAGAGCTATCTATTTTATTTTGTTGTTACTTTTTAGAGGTTTACTTTAGTTTCAATTATGTGTCTGTGCTGGTGTATGGACAAGTAAGTTTGGATTCCTTTGGAGGCCAGAGACATCAGATGCTGAATTGACAGGCAGTTATAAATCACTTGATGTAAGTGTTAGAGCCTAAAGGGAGGTCATCTAGAGAGCAGAAGGAATTCCCTTTTTATTATAATTTCTTTTTTAAAAAATTTATTAATTACAGTTTATTCACATTGAATCCCAGCTGTTGTCTCCTCCCTCGTCCCCTCTCCCACACACCCTCCCTCCCTCTTCTCCTCCCATATACCTCCCCATACTCCTTCCTCTCTTTCCATCTGACCCTAGATTATTAGTCTCATTAGGACTGGCTGCATTGTCTTCTTCTGTGGCCTGATGAGGCTGCTTGCCCACAAAGGGGAGGTGATCAAAGAGCCAGCCACTGAGTTCTTGTAAGAGACAGACTCTGTTCCCATTACTAGGGAACCAACTTGGACACTGAGCCACCATGGCGACATCTGTGCAGGGGTTCTAGGTTATCTCCATGAATGGTCCTGGGTTGGAGTATCAGTCTCAGAAAAGAAAACTATGTCCAAATTTTTTGGTTCTGTTGCTCTCCTTGTGGAGCTCATGTTCCCTCCAGGTCTTTCTGTCTCTCCCCTTCTTTCATAAGATTGCCTGCACTCTGCCCAAAGTTTGGCTATGAGTCTCACCTTCTGCTTTAATACCCTACTGGGTAGAGTCTTTCAGAGTCCCTCTGTGGTAAGCCCCTGTCCTGTTCCATTTTCTCTCTCTTCCAATGTCCATCCTCTTTGCCTTTTTGAATGAGGATTAAGCATCTTACCCATTGTCTTCCTTCCTGATTAGCTTCTTTAGGTGTATGGATTTTACTATGATTGTTCTATATTACATGTCTCATATCCACTTATGAGAGTGTATAGACCATGTCTGGCTTTCTGCTTCTGGGATACCTCACTCAGGATGATCTTTTCTAGATCCTACCATTTGCCTGAAGATTTCATGATTTCTTTGTTTTTAATTGCCAAGCAGTATTCTATTGTGTAAATGTTCCACAATTTCTGTATTCATTCCTCAACTGTGGAGAATCTGGGTTGTTTCCAGCTTCTAGCTATTACAAACAAAGCTGCTACAAACGTGGTTGAGCAAATGTCCTTGTTGTGTACTTGAACATCTTTTGGATATATGCCTAGGAGTGGTATAGCTGGATCTTGAGGAAGCACTATTCCTAATTGTCTGAGAAACTGCCAGATTAATATCCAAAGTGGTTATACAAGTTTACATTCCCACCAGCAATGGAAGACGGTGCCTTTTTCTCCACATCTTCTCCAGTATGTATTGTCACTTGAGTTTTTATCTTAGCCATGGGTATAAGGTGAAATCTCAGGGTCATTTTGATTTCAATTTCCCTGATAGCAAAGGATGTTGAGAATTTCTTTAAGTGTTTCTCTGACATTCGATATTCCTCTATTGAGAATTCCCTGTTTACCTCTGAATTCCATTTTTTAATTGCATTACTTGATTTGTTACTGTTTAACTTCTAGAGTTCTTTGTATATTCTGAGTATTAACCCTCTGTCAGATACAGGGTTGGTGAAGATCCTTTTTCCAATCTGTCACTTTGTTCTGACGTCAGTGTCCTTTGCTTTACAGAAGATTTTCAGTTTCATGAGGTCCCATGAACTGATTGTTGATTTAGAGCCTATGCTGTTGGTGTTCTGCTCAGGAAGTTGTCTCCTGTGCCAATGTGTTCAAGGTTCTTCCCCAATTTTTCTTCTAACAGGTTTAGTGTGTATGGTTTTATATTGATGTCTTTGGTCCACTTGGATGTTAGTTTAGTGCAGGGTGATAAGTATGGATCTATTTGCATTTTCTACATGTAGATATCCAGTTAGACCAGCACCGTTGGTTGAAGGTACTATCTTTTTTCCTTTGTATGATTTTGGTTTCTTTGTCAAAAATCAGCTGTCCATAAGTCTGCAGGTTTATTTCTGGGTCTCCTATTCGATTCCATTGATGCAACAGTATCATGCAGTTTTTATTTCTGTTGCTCTATAGTACAGCTTGAGATCAGGGATGGAAACACCTCCAGAAGATCTTTTATGTTAGAGGATTATTTTAGCGATTGTAGGTTCTTGTTATTCCATATGAAGTTGAGAATTGTTTTTTCAAAGTCTGCAAATAATTGTGTTGGTAATTTGATGGGAATTGCATTGAATCTGTAGGTTGCTTTTGGTATGTTGGTCATTCTTACTATGTTGATCCTGCCAAGACATGACTATGGGAGATCTTTCCATTTTCTGATAACTTCTTCTATTTCTTTTTTCAGAGACTGGAATTTTTTTTCATGGAAGTTTTGACTTGTTTGGTTAGAGTTACACCAAGGTACTTTAAATCTTTTGTGGCTATTGTGAAGGGTATTGTTTCCCTAATCTATTTCTCAACCCTTTTCTCTTTTGTATACAGGATGGCTACTCTTGTGGGGTTTTGTTTTTGTTGTTGTTTTGAGTTAATTTTTTATCCAGCTGCTTTGCTGAAGAAGTTTATCAGTTGTAAAAGTTCCTTGGTAGAATTTTTGGGGGTCACTCATGTATACTATCATATCATCTGGAAAAACTGATACTTTGACTTATTCCTTTCCATTTTGTATCCCCTTGATCTTCTTTAATTGTCTTATTGCTCTAGCAAGGACTTCAAGAACTATGTTAAAAGGATATGGAGAGAGTGGGCAGCCTTGTCTTGTCCCTGATTTCAGGGGGATTGATTTAAGTTTCTCTCCATTTATTTTGATGTTGGCTATAGGCTTGCTGCATATTGTCCTTACTATGTTAAGGTAAGTGACTTGTATCCCTGATCTCTCCAGGACTTTAAACATAAATGATTGAGAGATCCAAGATGGCTGCCACTAGAGGACACTGTGTCTGAGGAGTAGGACAACAGAAACAACGCAGCAACCAGGAGACTGAACTCTGGGACCTAAAAAGCCAGCACCCGTGATTGCCAGGTGAGCAGAACTCCCACGGTGAGAAAATCAAGTGCGAAAACCCTAGCGACACCCAGTTATTCTCCGGAAAAACCTCCGGGTGACCAGCGGCCCACAGCTCTGATCGGAACCAGCAGCCGCTGCACTGGGCGCCCGCACCCGCCATTATAGACTGGATCACACAGTCTCGCGGGCAGTCTGAGAAGGAACCAGGTACCGTTTTCACCGAACTGCACCCTACGAGCACACACTGCACCCGGGTTCTGCTTCAACCCATGGGTGTGCGGCAGGCACGAACCGATCGCCAGAGCCACCCCAGTCTGAGAAAGGCAGGGACTGTTTTGACCAGTTTGCACTCTGCGGGCGCGAGCCACACGCTTCCGCCAGCAAAACCTCAGTCCCTGTGCCAGTCCACAGGCAAGTATGGGAGGGACCTGAGTTCTGCTTCAACCCACGGGTGCATGGTGGGCTTGCACGGATCGCAGGAGCCACCCCAGACTGACAAAGTCCCAGTACCATCTTGACCAGACCACACACTGAGGGCCAAAACCTCAGTCCCTGTGTGGGTCCACAGGACAGACAGAGAAGGGCTCGGGCACCATTTCAGATAGGCCTGCATTCAGCGGAGTCACACCAACCCAAACCCATTGTGTGTGCCACAAATATCATCTCAGACCGGGGTGCACAGCCCCTGGCCCAGAAGGGGGCACCAAATCTCCATTCCAGGGGAGAGCCCTTAGCAACAAGCCCAGGGCTGAGTGCACAGCCCCCAGCTGACATCTCAAAAGACTGAGGAGAGGGACCTCCAGACCAGAGGGGTGACCAGTCTGCAGTGCTCACAGCTTCTAACACAGAGCACAAAGCCGGACACACAGAGCCCACAAAAGAGTTCAAATGAGACAACAACAAACAATAACAAACCACCG
>JAQQSO010007594.1:0-10509 GCA_028658305.1 Pachyuromys duprasi | reverse complement strand
CCTGCTCAGTTTGGTCTTTGTGGAGCTCTTGTTCTTCCCAAGCCTTACTAACTTCCCCTATTTTTATTATTATTTCCTGCCCTCTGCTGAAGGCTTGGTTGTGAGTCTTAATATCTGCTTTGATACATTGCTATATTGATTCTTTCAGAGTCCCTCTTTGGTATGCTCCTGTTCTGTTGCTTGTTTTCTCCTCCATTCAATGTCCATCCCATTTGTTCACCCAAATGAGCATTGATCATACCAACCTGGGTCCTCCTCCTTGTATATCCAGTTTTATTTTTGAAGAGTGTTTGTTTGGCTACTCTTTTTTTTTACTATTTAATTATCATATAGATGGGTTCTTTGATTAATTACACATTATTTTCTGAAAAACAATTACTAAGTCATTTGCCAAAAGACTAGTTCCTATCTTATATGGCAAATTATTCTCTCAAGAAAACTTATCCTGATTTTTCAAGTGGGTCATTATGTGCCATAACACATAGTTGAAAAGAAAAATATTTTATAGAGACAAAATCAAAGGAGAGAAAGTAGGCAGAGACCAGACTGATATGTCCAAAAGACAAAGTTTGTAATATCTAGCACATGCTAGTAAAGAAAGGGGATTGATGTCTCCCAAGCATCAAGCTGCCTGGAAAACGATGCTTTATTCATAACTTCAGATATCTAGGCTCAGGAACTTCAAGTACTATATTGAAGAGGTATGGAGAGAGTTGTCCTTTCTTTTAGTGGAATTGATTTGAGTTTCTCTCCATTTAACTTGCAGTTGGCTGTTGGCTGTCTGTATTTAGCCTTTATTATGTTTAAGTCTCCAAGCCTTTCATCATGAAAGGGTGTTGGATTTTATCAAAGGGCTTTTTCTGCCTCTAGTGAGATAATTATGTGATTATTTTTTCTTAATTTGTTTATATAGTGGATTACATTGATGAATTTTTGTATGTTGAATCATCCCTGCATCCTTGGTATGAAGACTACTTGATCATGGTGGATGATGTTTTTGATGTGTTCTTGGATTTTGTTTGCGAATATTTAATTCAGTATTTTTGCTTCAGTGTTCATGATTGAAATTGGTCTGAAATTCTCTTTCTTTGTTAAGTCTTTGTGTGGTTTAAGTATCAGAGTGACTGTGGCTTCATAGAATGAGTTGGGCAAAGTTCCTTCAGTTTCTGTTTTGCAGAATAGTTTGAGGAGCATTGGTATTAGCTCTTTTTTGAATGTCTGGTAGAATTCAGCTCTAAAACCATCTTGTCTTGGGATGCTTTTTTGTTGGGAGACTTTTGATGACTGCTTCTATTTCCTTAGGGGTAATAAGTCTGTTGAAACTGTTTACCTGATCTTGATTAAACTTTTGTCAGTGAAACCTATCAAGAAAATTGTCCATTTCCTTTAGATTTTCCAATTTTATGAAATACAGGCTTTTGAAGTAAGACCTACTGATTTTTGGATTTCCTCATTGTCTGTTGTTATGTTCCCCTTTTTGTTTCTGATTCTGTTAATTTGGGTACATTTCCTTAGCCTTTTGGTTTGGCTAAGAGTTTGTCTATCTTGTTGATTTTCCCAAAGAATCAGCCCTTGGTTTCACTGATTTTTTTGTACTGTTCTATTTGTTTCCAATTTATTGATTTCAGCCCTGAGTTTGGTTATGTCCTATCATCTACTCCTCTTTACAGTGTTTACTTCCTTTTGTTTTCAGTCTCCAACTGGGTTCCCTAGTAAGGGGAAGAGGAGCTGTCTCTGACATGAACTAAGTGTCTTGCTCTCTGATCACCTCCCCCTGAAGGGAAGCAGCCTTACCAGGCCAAAGAGGAAAACAATGCAGCTAGTAGTGATGAGACCCAATAGGCTAGGGTCAGAGGGAAGGGGAATAGGACCTCCCTATCAGTGGACTTGGAGAGAGGCATGGGAAAAAAATAGGGAGGGAGGGTAGGATTGGGAGGGCATGATGGAGGGGGCTACATCTGGGATACAAAGTGAATAGATTGTAATAAATTAAATAAATTTTAAAAATACAAAAAAAAGAGCTTTCAGGTGGGCCACTAGGCTAGTACTATGGGATCTCTCCAATTTCTTTCTGAAAGCGTTTAATGCTATGAACTTTTCTCTCAGCCCTGTTTTCATTGTGTCTCATAAGTTTGGGTATGTTGTGCCTTCATTTTCATTGGATAATGTAAAGTCTTTAATTTTTTTTTTCTATATTTCTTCCCGGTCTCAAGGTTGTTGAGTAGAGAGTTAGTTGTTCAGTTTCCATGAGTTTCTGTTGTTGAGTTCCAGCTTTAATCCATAGTGGTCTGATAAATTACAAGGGGTTATTCCAATCTTCTTACCTGTTGAGGCTTGCTTTGTAACTGAGTATATGGTCAATTTTGGAGAAGGTCCCATGAGGTGCTGAGAATAAGGTATATTCTCTTGTGTTTGGGTAAAATGTTCTGTATATATCTGTTAGGTACATTTTATTCTGTTAGTTTTATTATTTCCCCATTTAGTTTCTGTCTTGATATATCCATTGGATTGAGTGGGGTGCCAAAATCACCCACTATTAATGCATAGGGATCAGTGTGTAATTTAAGCTTTAGTAACGTTTCTTTTGTGAATGTGGGTGCCCTTGCATTTGGAGTATAGATGTTCAGAATAGAGACATCATCTTGGTGGATTTTTCCATTGATGAGTATGATGTGTCCTTCCCCATCTCTTGATTAGTTTTGGTTGAAAGTATATCAGATACTAGAATGGCTACATCAGCTTGCTTCTTGGGTCTGTTTGCTTAGAAAAACTTTTTCCATCCCTTTACTCTGATGTAATGTCTGTCATTATTGATGAGGTGTGATTCTTGTATGTAGCAGAATGATGGGTCCTGTTTTCACATCTATTCTGCTAACCTGTGTGTTTTTATTGGGGAGTTGAGGCCATTGATGTTGAGAGGTGTTAATGACCCGCGGTTGTTATTTCCTGTTATATTAATGTTTGTGGTGGGAGAGAGAGAGAAGGGAGAGAGAGAGATTGGGAGAGAGATTCCCTATTGTGGTTTTGTTGATATGAGGTTATTTATTACCTGTGTTTCCTGGGTGTAGTTGGCCTCCTTGGGTTGGAGTTTTCCTTCTAGTATCTTCTAGAGCTGAATTTGTGGATAAGTCCTCTTTAAATTTGTTTTTGTTGTAGCATATCTTGTTTTCTCCCTCTATGGTAATTAAAAGTTTTGCTGGGTATAGTAGTTGGAGCTAATATCTGTGTTCTCTTAGGGTCTGCATGATATCTGTCCAGCTGCTTCTAAGTTTCTGATGAGAACTCTGCTAAAAGCTCTGATAGGTTTCCCTTTATATGTGACTTATATGTAAATCTTTTCCCTTTGCAGCTTTTAATTTTCTAGTTCACAGAGGAGAGGACATGCTCAGTCTTGATGAAAGTTGAGCTGGGGTGGATGGGAAAGGGAGCTTCCCCTTTTCTGAGGAAGACATGATGGGGGTAGGGTGGGAGTGTGGGCCTGGAAGGGATGTGGGTTGGGGCTACAACTAGGATGTAAAGTGAATAAAAATAATTTAATTAATTAAAAATATTATTGTTGATCTTGAAAATGTAGCTTCTAGATAGTAACTAAATTAAAATAAATTAAGAATTATTGTGTTTCTATTATTTTCTATCCTTTGCATGCAAATAGCACACAATTAAGTACATTTCAATAATGGAATGCTCATGCAGTCAAATTCCTTATGAGAGGAACCTTTCCCTGTACTTATACAGGCAACATTTGAAGCTTTTCTTATGGGAAACCATGTCGCTCTACGTTTAAAGATTTATTACCACAAATAATCATTATTAATCTTAAGTTGTCCAGGAAAACTATGTACCCATTGACGGAATTAATTATTAACTTTATGTACCTTGACATTTAGATGTACAGTTAAATTTCTCTTCATTTAGAATGCAAATGGTCGAATATAATTATGTATTCTTGTAATCGCAGTCCTTGGGTGGTGGAGGCAGGGTGACCAGAAATTCAAGTCAGCCACAGTTAGAGTGAAAGTTCTAGGTCAGCCTGCATTCAAGGAAACCATGTGTGAAAAGTAAGTAAAGCGTGACAATTCTATTTTCTCATTGAAAATCACCTAAATATGTGGTAAATATAAATTCAATGATTTCTCCTTAGGAAGCAAAAGACATTTTCAGCAATAGACACAATGAATTATAATACTATTAACTTTAATTAAAGTAGCATCTACAAATTTTAAAGTTGAATCTCTTTGTGTGCTTTCATATAATACTAGGAAATGTAAGCTCCACTAAGAAATTTCTGGGATGTCAGATCTTCATTATATAGCCAATCTATTAGTAAGTAGATAATCCATAAAGGTATCATACATTCTAGGTTTAACATGACTTTTTAGCATTTGTAAGGAGCAGACATCAAGTTCATAGAAGGAAGGAAAATTAACAAACAACACATGCTGGCTTATAGAACTGGAAAACTCAGGCAATTATCCTCTGAGTGCCTGGATTCAAGGGCCACTTGGATTATATTTCCTCTGTGTTCTGTTTTGCTTTGTGTTTGATTCCTATCCTGTAAGCCTCTCTAAGTCATGGCAGATGCAGCTTACACTTTACAGCCAGCTAACCCTGTGCAAATATTGGTTGTTCCAGGAAAATTGTGGTTTCACTCAGTCATTGGGCTTGGGTCAAAAACTTACCCTTAACAATTCATTTTGGCAGACAAAAATTTATTGTTCATTGATAGTAAAATCCTTCTTCAAACACTAGAATGCCAAAGAGGGTAAGCACATCTTTTAAAAGAATGTAGACAACAGATTGCACCTGTCTCATGCAACTGTGATTGCGGCACAAAAAGTCTTCTTTAATGTATTCTTGAAGCCTAAGGTCAGAAGTGAACAGGGCTTTCTTCCTATCAGTTTGATTATGCTTTGTCTCCTATGTGACCTTACCATGCTGGTCCCAACTCATCTCTGCTTCTGTCCATATCTAATCTGCATTATATCTGTCATTTGTAGGTGACTATACTTTGAAATATAAGCACAAGCTGTGTGTTAGGATGTCTCACCTTTAAGAGATTTTCTACACTTTGCAGAAACAACTATGCTTATGGCACTGTTTTATATAATTATACAATTGTTTCCATATAACACTAGGAAATATAATCTCCTCTGAGAAATTTCTGGGAGGTTTGTATGGATTTCTGCGCAAGATTACTTTTACAAGGAGAAATGTTTTGTATACGACCATAGACTTAAGACAGAAGTTATTTATCTTTGTCTCTGCCTCTATCCCTGTCTGCAATCTATACTTCTGTCTACAAATCATTAATACTGCTTTCAGTGATACATGGGAGTTATAATGTTTCAAAGGCAAGTTACTCTTTTCTGACTTTCCTCATTCCCAATGCCCTACATGAGTGTGTTAATAAAATGGTGCTTTGCTCCATAGCCACAGGGTTTTATATGAACAGTCTCAGAGCAGCATACACAGTGTCTATATGCAGAGCTTCTGTGTTCTAACAGTCATAGGACATAGTAGACCACATGGCTAGTTCTGTCTCTTTGAATACTGCCATTTCTGAATTTATGGAAGTGACACTATTCTATATACAGGATCCCAAGCGTGTTTTCTCAAAGCTTCCAGGTTAAATGTATGTTATAAATTAGAATTTCAAATGATCTGAAATGTAATAGATTATTGCATTGTTCACCAAAAAAATAAATAAATAAAAATTCTCTGCTATGTTCGGTTCCTGTCCAGTTTCTTCTTTTCTCCTACTTCCAATGTCCATCCCATTTGTCTTTCCAAGTGAGGATTGATCATCTTACCCCGGGACCAAAAACTCTACCTAGCAGTGTATCAAAGCAGATGCTGAGACTCATAACCAAACTTTGTACAGAGTTCCGGGAATCATATAAAATAAGGGGGAGTTAGTAAGACCTGGAGAGGACAGGAGCGCCACAAGGACCAAATATATCTGGGCACAGGGGTCTTTTCTGAGACTGATTCTCCAACCAAGGATCGTGCATGAATATAAACTAGAACCCTTGCTCAGAAGTAGCCCATGGCAGCTCAGCATCCAAGTGGGTTTCCCTAGTAAGGAGAATAGGGACTCTCTCTGACATGAACTCAGTGGCTAACTCTTTGACCTTCTTCCCCCACCCCGCATGGAGGAACAGCCTTGCTAGGCCACAGAGAAGGACATTGCAGCCAGTCCTTATGAGACCTGATAAACTAAGGTCAAATGGGAAGGGAGGAGGGCTTCCCCTATCAGTGGACTTAGAGAGGGGCAGGGAGAAGATGAGGAAAGGAGGGTGGGATTGTGTGGGAATGAGGGAGAGGTCTATAGCTGGGATATAAAGTAAAAAAAAAACTGTAATTAATATAAAAATTATTAAAACAAAACTTCTCTACTGACAATCTGTCTTTTCTTTTCATATTTTCATTCCTGTTCATGTGTTGTACACTTTTGCATACATTAAACCTTACATAAGTGATTAATTTACCAACCATCTCTCATGCCAATTTTCCAACTTAAAAGAGAGTATTGTTTTGTGTATTTTCAGAAAAGTGAACAATAGTAGCATTTTAGAAGATTCCAAAAATTCAGAAAATACGGCATAAAAGGACTTTGTTGAAACATGACATTTACGATAAGCAGAGGAGAGCTAGGGCCAACACCTGTTTATCTCTATTCTACTTAGATTCCCAGCCTTATAGGAGTTTTAAGATTGTTGCTATTACAATTGCTTATTAAAATGTTAGATATTCGCATGTTTTGGATCAAATACTATAGCTATAGAATTTAAAGGGCTCAAACAGCTTTCTTTTATTTTAAAAATTTATTTTCATTATTTAATTCTTAGCCATGCTCATCTGAGAAGTCTCCTTTTATGATGTTTATTTTAACATTAAGTCATTCTTTATTCAAAAACCTTGACAAACTTCTGCATTAAGAGACCATTTACTTAGCTTTAAAAAGGACAAAGTGATACAGAACTTGCCACTTTGTGCACAGATTGCATTAGTACTAATCTTAGATTTGTTTAACAAATATTTTAGAAAATATTGTTAGAATTTTTCTCAAGAATATTTAGAATAAAAAAGTGTGAATCAAATTTGGATTTCTATCACACAATACATGGGTAGCATCTGAAATATTAATGATAATTATTCAGGCATTACATGAAATGATAATGATTCTGATTGCATACTTACACAACAACTAACAAGAAGTAGTGTGGTCTCTCACTTAGTCATATATTTCTCAAATACTTAAAACACAGCTCCAAAAAAAAAAAAGAAAGAATATACATTCATATTGATCAAGTGATTTTCAGTCATGAAGGTACCATTGCATAATGCCATTTAGCAATCCCCCGGCAGCTCATTCGGCATCCTGAGTGGTGTGCTCCCTTTGAAAAAATCAGGATCATTTTGTTTGTTTTTCTGAGGGACTTCCAACAGAAGTGTCTTTATGTTATTGCCAGTAAACTTTTAAAGTGGTCTATTAAAATTATTAATTCTTAATAGAGAAATGCAAGATTAGATAGTGACACAAATTTGGTGTTTCTAATGTTTAGAATTTTTTTAACTAAAATACACCTCAAGATTTTCTTTTTTAAAATTGTATTTTGTAAAGTACAAAATAATGTACATAAAATATCATGAATAAATGCATTATTTGTGTACTAATGACCAATAATTAAGTAGCAAAACACAATCATTAAGCTGAAAATTCACTTCCTATATTAGAACTGAGTTAATGAGTTATAATTCATATAAAGTAACTTTACCAAGTAAATCATAAAACTTTAAAGGCACAAGGGAAAAGTAGATTGAACACAAAACCCTGAGAGAAATAAACATACAGAAAAAGTGATAAAATTAGAATAAGAAAAAGAAAGGCAACTCCCAAAGAGAAAACAAACAAGAGTACACATCTTAAAAAATTCATTATTATACAGTTTTGCCAAAGTAACAAAATAATAATTGCACTTTGGACAGGAGTATTAATTGGTGCAATATGTTTCAAGGTTAATTTGTCAAAAATTAATACAGAGTAAATCTACATAGTGGATAAATTTTTCTAAAACATGATACCAATATACTCAGTCTTCTATAAGATTTTTGTGTAATTATTTTATTACACTGTATTTTACAATTGGAAACAATAAAAATGTCCATCAAAAATGCACAGGTGGATTAAATCTGGAACAGTATAGAGGGAAAGATGACAGCCAACAAAGAGTGAGGTAAATCATAGATGCACATGTACAAAGATGTTCCATACATATCAAAAGTGAAAACATGCCAGAATCGGGGAAAAGATGCATTAGAGAGTTACTGTGCCTTAAATGTACCGATTTTCCTATGAAAGCTGAAATAAGTTTAAATTTAAATGTACCATAGAGAATACTGTATGTAACAACACATAACTGAAGAAATCAGATCTCCTGGGTATAAAATCTGTCTGGGAGACCTTGTGAATTCTGTAACACAGCCCCAGAAATATATATTATACAGAGTTATATCAGAGCCTCAGTTGAATTTCAGGAAAAAATACCATTGAACAGGTAGCTAAAGTAAACATTTTTTGCATTTTACTAATTATTATTAATTACAATTTATTCACTTTATATCCCAGCTGTAACCCCCTCCATTGTCCCCTCCCCATCCCACCCTCCTTTCCTCTTCTCCACCTATAACCCTCTCTCAGTCCACTGATAGGGGAGGTCCTCCTCCCCTTCCATCTGACCCTAGCCTATCAGGTCTCATCAGGACTGGCTGCATTGTCTTCCTCTGTGGCCTGGTAAGGCTGCTTCCTGCTCAGGGGAGGTGACCAAAGAGCCAGCCCCTGAGTTCGTGTCAGAAACAGTCCCTGTTCCCATTACTAGGGTACCCTCTTGGACAGTGATCTGCCATGAGCTACATCTGAGCAGTGACTGATAACCCAACCAGAGACCATGCACGGAGAGGACCTAAAGTGAACTTAGCATCCTTTTCCTTCCAAAGCAGTACCATAACCCCGTGTTTCATGGAAGGTTGATGTCCAAACTAATGGTATTTCTGTAAGTTTGAAGACTTCTAGTGTGAAAGAATGGGGATAATTGAGGACACTGGAGAAGGAATTACTTATATAGTTGAAAGAAGTGTTAACCTAATCATGAGATCAGAAAAGTGGATCTTTATGCCTACAATAGCATGTGTGCAATGCAGTGCTGCTCTACCTCAGGGAAGGAAGAAACAGCATAAGATGGGTGGACACTCAGGATCGACAGTATGAGAAGGATATTGGAAGAGAAAAGTAATGTCTTAGTTCAAATCAGAATGATGCTAGTTTGTTTAAGAAAAGTAGTTTTAGGCACGGAACTAGAGATGCCTTGATGCTTGATGGACAACAACAACAACAAAAAATGGATTTAAGGAAATATAATGAGTGTAATTTTTCCCAGTGGGTATTTTCTACATTTTTCTAACCACTCTGTCAGTAATACTAATAAAGGCAACAGGTAATAAATATGATTCTCTTCTCCACTCATAATACTTTAGAAGTCTTCTGTCATATAATGGAGTCCAGAAGCGTGTTAGTGTATTATTAAACTATTTTATTTAGGTTTCTTAAGCCTCTTCCTCCCTTGTCCACCCCAGTCCCTTCCAACACCCCAACACCAGGAAGGAGAGAAAGGTTAGTGGGGAAAATGGGCATAGTTCTCTTAGTCTACTTCCTGCTGGCTAGGGTCATCGGCTTCCTTGTGGAAAGTTCAATCTTCATTTTTGGATATCTCAAACTTCTCATCCAACTGCATCAACAGCAACCAAGAGCAGCGGTGGGATGTTGGGGTGGGACACCAGCACACATCCTTCTCAGAACTTCTTTTTTTTTTAATGATTTTATTTTATTATTTTTATACTAATTTATTTATTTTTACATTAATCACAGGTCATATCATTTATATCCCAGCTGTAACCCCCTCCCTCATTCCCTCCCACTCTCCCAACCTCTCCCTCATCTTCTCCCTGGCCCCCTCCAAGTCCACTGATAGGGGAGGACCTCCCCCTCTTCCATCTGACCCTAGCTTATCATGCCTCTTCAGGGCTGGCTGCAATGTCCTCCTCTGGGATCTAGTTAGGCTGCTCCTCCCTCGGGGGGAGGGGGGTCAGCGGTCGACAAGCCAGCCATTGAGTTCATGACAGAAATAGTCTCTGTTCCCCTTACTAGGGTACCTAGTTGGGTACTGAGCTACCATGCGCCACATCTAGCAGGGGATATAGTTTGTATCCATACATGGTCCTTGGTTGGAGAGACAGTCTCATAGAAGACCCCTGTGCCCTGATCTATTTGGTCTTTGTGGAGCTCTTGTCCTCGCCAAATCTTACTAATGCCCCCTTTTTTCATATGATTCCTTGCACTCTGCCGAAGGCTTGGTTGTGAGTCTTATTATCTGTTTTGATACATTGCAAGTTAGAGTCTTTCAGAGGCCTTCTGTGGTAGGCTCCTATCCTGTTGCTTGTTTTCTCCTACAT